>JAUZST010082930.1:0-20357 GCA_034779995.1 Parotocinclus haroldoi | reverse complement strand
GATGTTCTTGGTCACGCCATGCTTAGGAACGTCCCATACTTTAACCTACACACACACACACACACACACACACACACACACACACACACACACACACTCAGATCAGGGCCAATTTAGTGTAACCAATTAACCTAAATCATGTATTTGTACTGTGAGAGGAAAATGGAGTAAACAGAGTAAACCCACACAGACTCCACACAGAAAGGACCTAGACTAAACCCAGGACTTTCTCGCTGTGAGGTGATGGTTCTACCCATTGGGATAATCTAATGGTAGAGTAATAATTTTTTTTTAATGAAATTGTTATTATTAATTTGATTTACTGCAATGTACTGTAAATGTGAAAGTTAAAGAAATAGCTCCAATGCATAACGAATCCGAATGTGACACCCCGGGATGATCTGTCCCTTCTTGGATTGCACCTTGTAAATAAATATGGGTGACTTGGCGACACGTTGTAAACATCTAATGTCATTTTGACGTTTTTGTGTCTGAGATCCCTTGGGGTTAGTGGTTTGTTCTTTTAAATAGTGATCGTTTTGAATAGCTGTATTATACCAAATCACAGAGCGTATGAAACACGGATATACTCATGTACTAAAAACGGATCTACTATTATTTGTATATTTGATTAAAAGTCTCCACCCTCATCAGTTTATAAGTTAAACAACACATTTACAGTATGTAGTATAACATACTGTGTAAAGCCAACAATCAATACTCAAAAATGACTTTTAAAGAAAATTGCAAGTGTCTTTTTTAGATATTTATGCACCACATGAGTCATTAATAAGCCGCAATTTTACAAAGCATTGCTTAGTAAAGATAAACAGGCAATACTACCAATATAAGTTATGTGAAAGCAGTAAATTATTGTCTTATAACAGGATACTTATTAGCTATGGCTTAATGGCTGATGTGTACAATAGTCCTTTTATGGCATTTGCAAGCATTTAACATTCAAAAAAGGCTCAAACAAAAAGACAGCCTAAGGCTTTACAGGCAAACCTAGCTCTTCCCAGATTTCCATGTCCGTACATAGCGGCGTGCCATGTTTGTTGACAGGACTACCACCTTGTGTCATGCAAACTTCGAATGGGGGAAGGAACAAATATCAAATTTCCACCTGCATGGTGGAAAATGCCTAAAATGTCCCATGTCATTCAAGTCCTGCATAACGGCTACGAGTTTAAAAAAGGAACAGAATTTCATTGCGTGTGGCTGAAGGTCGAGCCGAGGCACCCGTACATGCATTTCCCCACCTCCCCTGTACAGTCAACCCACCGACAAAGACAGTCACACAATTCAGTAGGCACACAGTGAAACCAGGACAAGTCATGCTAACCTACCAGGTATGACCTTCATGGATCAGAGAGGAAGACGAGGAGAGCAGGAACGGGGGAACACGGGAAAAGGAAGAGACTCCACTTTGCCTGCGCTGCCTTGCTTCTCTGTCTTCCTAGTTTTGACAGCCCATGCCTTCTGCTTGGACATGTCAGACTTTACCCTAAGCTTGGCTATTGAGTGGGAGGGATAGTTGAGGCCCTGTGGGAGGTCAGATGGCTGGGCGAGGGTCCAGGAAGCCAGTAAGCACGGTATTAGAGTGGGCCATGGATATAAATATCGAGCATTAAAGTGCTCACTGTGGCGCAGATAGAAACTGACGAAAGTGTGCCTGCTTGGCTTGACGGGACCAAGAGAGATCAAGAGGTTCTGGCATGATGAAAGTAACAAATCTTTAGCTTTGCCACTGTAATCTGACTCTAGACGATATATATTTGGAAAGAATAAAATGGGATTAGTTGATTCTCTTACCGACCCTAACACCATAATACCCCTTGAATCTCCAGTGTCAGGTTTTTTCCAAGTAAAGGTTACGTCACATGCCGTACGTGAGTCTGGCAAGACCAGAAAACACGAGTATGAAGTAAGAAGCACCTTCCATCTTGTGCTACTTAAATCACTGGATGTTTAAATATCAAAATCCAATGAGGAAAGCAACGTTAAAATACCAGAGATGGAATCTCAGAGGGTACCCCGATGCTAAAGAGACTTCCCATAATGCACTACAGACCCTATATATAGCATACTTTAAATACTACGGGAAGCCAGCATTTGCCGTCGTAAATAGCCATGCTGAAAGTCTGTTTAGTTTACCAGCAACCGCCCTGTTCATGTTCCTGACCTTTAATATTGTATCCCAAAAGAAACCCAGTCAATCACAAGTAAAGCGTTGTCATTCTTAAATCAATGTCAACTGCTTTCAAATGGTTAAACACCAATTTGTAACCATTATTGTAGTGCATTTAGGAAGCAACACAACAACAGCTGGTTCTTCTCAGTCTTCACTGACAGCATTTACCAGACAACACTTGTCCCACATGGCTTACAAGTTATAGAGGATAAAATCTAATGGAGTCCTGCATGGGGTCCTGCACCCTAGAGTGGTACCCTATGCTTTTCTTGGACGATAATCCAAGTTCCCACCGTGTGCATCTCATCAACAACATGCTTCAACAGGCAGGAATCGAACGCATGGACTGTCCTTCATGTTCTCCAGACCTAGATCTCATTGAACATGCTGTTGTACTGGAAAGACCAGTGCCTCCCACAATACTTTTTAAGCTGGAAGTTGCCCTGGAGTACGAAAGTATCCAAAAAATACCACAGGACAATCTGATCGTGATCCTGTCCATGCTCCATCACTGTCTGTCTTGGGTGATCATACACCCTACTGAACAGTCAATGTGTGGCACTCTCTTCCAGTTCGACATGCCTTTGTCCACTCCCATGAATATATCAATAGCTACTCAATCATCATAACTGAGTTTGCACCTCATTTGCATAATCAAACTACTTTAGTAGCCAATTTAGTGCCATTCAGCTAAAGAATGTCTTTGGAAACCAGAGTACCCAGAGTAAACCCACACGGATACAGGGAATACAAGCAAACTTCCCACAGAAACAACTCAGACTGCTCCATCTGAGATCATACTCAAGACATTCTTAACGTGAGGCGACAGTGCTGTCCAAACCAGTAACGAGTCTGGTTTGAAAACGTATTAAACACACTGTAAAGTTGTTATTCTTTTTTGATTTACTGCAATTGTAAATGTGAAAGTTAAATAAATAATTCCAATGCGTAAAGGATCCAAATGTGACACTATTCTTACTAGTCTAACTGTTACATACACAGTGGAAATATCTGGAGAACACAATGAAGCACAACTGCTAAAACAATGTGACGCAACTGTCCGAGAGTAGAGCGCCTGAAAAAACACAACTCTAACAGCCCCCTTGGACGTGTTTACATCTGTCCTGTCAGTCAGGTCATAATTCTAGCATAGGCCTTTCATTCCACTTGTATCTTTACTGCTCACTGTTGTAAACGTGACATTCTACATGGCTACGTTTCACATAGCATTGTTGTAAATATGACTAAAAGAATAAAAGTGATAGCAGGAGCTGCTATTCCAGGACATCTGGAGTAAAAGCCTAGCTAGGACATCAGGAATTTCACATAGCTTTAGAACTACCTTACTAAATAACAAGCGCGAACAAAAATTAGACCACAGTCATACTGTGGTGGACTGTGGTGGTCTAGCGGTTGAGGTACTGGACTATGGACTACCTGGACTACAAGAAGGTCCAGTGTTCAAATCCCACCTCTGCCAAGCTACCACAGTGGGGTCCCTGAGCAAGGCCCTTAACCCATGTCACGAACGGTGAAGAGTCGGAGGCAAACGCGACGTGCGGGACAACCAGGTTTATTGAAACTAAATAAAGGGAACTTAAAACAGGACTAAAAACATAACGAAACAACAGGCGGGCAGGATCAAAGACTGGAAACGACAATGAAAGATCCTACCTCACCTGTGTTGAAAACAAAACAAAATCCAAATCATAATGTGTAACAAAGAAAGCTCCGCACCGCATGAACGCGGGCGAAGCTTCTAAAGAGCCCTCGCTGATCCGGGACAGGTGCGCGCAATCAAGGCACGCCTGCGCAGTCGTCAGGCGTGACAACCCACAATTGCTTGAACTGTAAGACTGCATGGATTGTAAGTCGCTCTGAAAAAGGATAAAGGAGCCTGATAAATAACGTAAATGTCAAAAATGTACTGCTCACAAAAACGAGGGGATATTTAAAAAAATAAATATCAAGCAAGACTGGCAACTAAGGGGTAATCACAGCCCTATATACAGTAAATATAGGCACTTAGGGTTTGTGAATCAGTCTAACATGCTAAAAAGCTGGGTTCCAGTGCTGGTGGTCATCATATATGAGCCAGCCTTGTGACAAAGGCATTCACAAGGTTGAACCCTATGATACCCAGACATAGGCACCAGAGAACCCAAACCCTGGCCAGGACAAATGGGGTTAAACAAAAAAACAAAACTTCTTTTAGCTTATCAACGCACAATGTGATCTATAGTAATTACTAATATTACATATGGACATGGTATTCCAAATTACATTCATTTACAGAAAAATAGTACAAGCTAAGTATTTAGCTACTGTACCTCAGATAAAACTATAAAGATAAGGTGCTATCGAAATAAACTATCATTAAAAAATAGCTGCTTTCTCCCCTAACAGTTCTAAGGACTTGGGACTAAGTTGGGAGGAGAAATTCCTCGTGGAGCTCCTCTGAGGACTACTTATTTCCAAGATTTTTAGACTGCCGTTTGAGATCGCTTTGCAATGCTAGTGTAAGCCACACAAATTTTACTTTATAAGGTGTGGTACCTTATGCTATATGGTGCAGTAGGGAAATTAATATGTTTACGTAATGGCAGCACAGTCAATAAAACCAACACAACACTTTGTGCAAAATGACTTATAATTCTGCTTATACAGTAATGTATGACCTTACATTCTAAGACCATTACATTTGGTTATAAACACCAGGCCTGCTAACAATACTTGTCCCTGGCTAACACCATACTCAGTGTACAGTGCTAGCCTGTACTCAGTGAACTTTTGAAATTTCCTTTAGTGCACAAATTATTCAGATAAATTATGAATAGCTTTTCTAGCTTCATAGAACTGTCAGGGTGTTTAGACCCAGATAGAGACCGCTGCTGCTCTAATCTAGAGCTTAGCTGCTTGTGTTTAAGCTAGAGCATGCTAAGAATAACCCAAGCGCTAAGCTAACGCTAACATAACATCGGAAATCTCATTGACACCCCAGTGGATATTAGCACAATGCCGGCAGAGGGACAAATGCTGCTTTATAAAGCAAATTAAAAATGGTTTCTGTAATAAACATTGCTATGTTTAGAGAACAGCTGACATGTTTTTGCATTTAACTCTATGTATTTTACAGATTTCTTCTTTATATTAAGCAAATGTCAAAGAAAAGGTCACTAATAACAAGTTTATTATCTTATATATAATTAATGTATTATAAATATATATTTGAATGTAGAAAACCCTATATGAAATCAGTACATTTAGGTAATTTAGCAGACGCCCTTATCCAGAGCGACTTACCACTTTTACAGTCTTATAATTCAAGCAATCGTGGGTTAATGGTGTATCAGCATTGTTGAGGTGGGATTTGAACCCTGGACCATCGGGTCCAGAGTCCAGTACCTTAACCATTAGGCCATAGCAGTCTCACTAGTACCAGGAACATTGCTGGCATAATCATGTCAATACATTAAACTGGAAAATGCAGGTAATAAAAAGGCTTATGTAGGAAAGCCTACATAAAAAGTGTAAAAAGTGTTGTATTAGAAATAATTAATCATTTATGAAGAGTTATCAAAAACAGGCTTTACTAAAGTCAGCTACAGCACACTTCCTCTTAGATTTAAAAAAGCCCACTAAGATTAATATGTGTTATGCAGCTTCTAGTAAAAGTGGATTGAGAGAACTTTCAGACGTGCATGTCTGAAGCGCCCTCTTGTGGGTGTGGGTAAGAACATTGATTTAAAAATGGTTTGTATGTACTGCAGTTACACCCACTTTTACATCATTATATAAAAATCCAGCCCTACTTTCTCACAGTGTTCCTATAGGCTAAAATAGTTAGTGTTTTTATATGTAAAAATGAACAACTAATGAATCAACATTTGGTGAATAGCATCGTTTAATTTGGTTAATAACAGAAGCCATTAAGAATACCGTCCATTTTGATTATATTACTGATGTCATTTACTACAGCAACAGGATAGATGGAGTAACAGAAGCTGTGTCAAAACCCAGCTGTTTGTTTCACAGCACTGCACGACTTTAATACCCTTAGTCATACTAATCAGGCTGTCAAACATTATTCAATCCAACTTAATTATGGATTTGGGACTTATGAGCCTGTGATAGCCTAGCAGTTAAGGTACTGGACTCAAATCCCACCAAGCTGCCACAGTTGGGTCCTTAAGCAAGGCCCTTAACCCACCATTGCTGTATGAGTTGTAAGTCGCTCTGGATAAGGGCGTCTGCTAAAATGTAAACGTAATGAAAGACGGCAACAAAACGCGTGCTTGCTACTTTGCTAGTTCATTAACAGAAGCACACATCCCACACAATGCCACAAGAATCTATTCTTAAAGCATTCTGACTGAAGCATCAAGCGATTACAATCGACTAAAACAAGGCGGCACATGCTGGTCTGTACTTACTGAAATGTTCTGCACTATAATTGAATCTGTTTTCAATTGGTGGCTTTCATTCCAGGCCATTCATGCCTTTTCTTGTCTTGAGTATGTCCAAGCTCCACAACGACAAAAAGAAATATTACAGCAGAATTTAAATATGTAATAATGCACGGTGTTTAATGTTGCACACGTTCGACCCCGATCTGCTTTGAGGCACTGTTATACCATGCAGAGATACTGTGTCGACACTTGCAACTATTCTGATGTCAAAAGTTACTTTGCTCTAAAGTAACTTGACACGGTATTGATACTGAGCTCGATTACCCAATTCTTTCGTGATTAAGCTCCTACTGGGCAGTCTGAATTCAGGACAGGATGACTCATACCTCTCACCACAATCATGTGCCACGAAAAAAGAATACACATTCCATCCAGTTCTGTCTGTTTGATGAAATCGCAAACATTCAGGAATTTACAGAGTGGGCAGATGTGGAATGACACAGTGGCCCATGGAAACTCTGTCTGCATGTAGGTTGGGGAGCCACTGGAATATGACATTTCATACAGTCTGTGTCTGCAGGGCATAAACAATAAGAGACGCCTTTTGAAGGACATTTTCAAAAGCTCTTTGTTCCTGTATTGTTTACTATCATTCAGTGACAACTATTAAATCTTGCTCCATTCATGTAACGATTGACTATTAACGGCATTAAACTACAGGTTTGTTCGCTATCGGCTGCAGTGGCCATTTCGGCGGGAAACACAACGTCATATCAGAACTAGTTATATACAAGCCAATGCCAGATATTAGAGTAAACACACACACACACACACACACACACACACACACACACACACACACACACACACACACACACACACACACACACAAAAGGGCACATCAGAAGCACCAACTGATCTAACAAGGCCATCTTTGGAGTGTGGGTAGAAACTGGATATATAATAAGGCAAATAAGGCAAACCAGCCTTTTAATTCTGGATGTGACCCTGTAAACAGCTGGTCAAATAAAAAAAAGCTTTAAAATGCATTTTTACTGCCATTAATATAATATATGCCATGCTATTCTACTTTTCTACATTTTTACAATGTAACTTAATAAAACTTTGGTGAAAACTGATTCATCTTGCATGAACTATGTGCAGAAGTACGGCTGTGTTGATGTGTTTAATGTGGTCGTTAAACTGCACATACCTGTACTAACTTTGTCACCATGCAGAGATCCATATGGAAATGCAAGTATACTGGCTCGAATTTACAATCAAAGATTGTTTCAAAGGAGGTTTAGACCAGGTCTATTGAGTAAAATTGATTGACACTTGACCTCCCCTGTCAGGAGAAAGCATGTAGGCCTCTGCAAACACCAAAAAAATTGAACATCCTTATCTGAATTATTGTAATATGTCCTTATCTAAGACAGAATACATGGCAGCTGTTGGCTACGGACAATCTCAGTTTACGATATTTTGCAGCTACAATCCACTGGCTTGCACACCTTAGCCTTGGCGATTTGGTGGTTATGATGGTACGCTTAAGTCTCATAATGCTGTGCTTTGATGCAATGGCATCAATTATCAAATGCTATGCTTCAATCCCTCGGTGGTGTACTATAATCTCACAATGGGGTAAATCAGTCTCACAATGGAAATCTTGCAATGGTGACCTTCAGTCTTGCAATATTTATTCTGCCTTACCATGATAAGCTACAATCTTACAATGGCTTGCCACAATCTTGCAATAGAGGGCACCAATCTTGCAATACCATGCCTTTGCCTCCAATCGGTGCCGTCAACCACACAGTGGCTCATACCATTAATCTCGTCTTTAGACTAGCAAGGGTGCATGTAAATAAAATATATTGCAAGATGTCACTAATGTCACTAATAAAGTGAAAAGAGTGTGGAATCTGATCCAGAGTGATACCAATTAGATGCACGAGACGTGATTCTGGTACGTAATTGGTCCTCCTGTCAGGCTTGGGAATATCCAGACTTTGTCCTGAAGAAGAGCCACTTTGGCAACACGGGAGAATACATTTTTGGTTTATTTATGGGACAATTTTATGATAAGTATGAAGAATAGGTATAATAATTGTCACAGGCTTTAAGTTATGGAGACTTCATGTTGCACGAGCCTGAATCATACACATTTCTAGCTTAATCTTTTTCACATTGTGTCTCAACAAATAAAATAAGGATAAAAAGTCTCTGAATAGCTAAAAGGTCTGATAAACACAATATTTTAACAATTATTATTTTATATAAAATAATATAATTCTATAGTATATGATAGTATGATTTCTTTGCAAATGGTATAAAACCAAGTGCGACCATCAAACACTTGGTAAAGTCTCTGAAACAGTATATTCGAGAGAAAACTGGGTTTCTGATTATTGTGGGATTTTGTAACATGGATTGTTGCTGGAGTCTTGGTGCACGTACGCTCACTGATCAGATTATTGACAAAATTTGATTTGCTCCGATTAATGGATTATTAAGTGCAGCATGAAATTGTACTTTGTATTTTTTGTACTTAAAAAGCCATATGTTTTTCTTCCGCAAGCGTGGGAATTGTAGTCACGTTGAAATTTGTTTCTTTAGACTAACAAACAAGAACAAAAAGACAGCTGGGAAAGGGGTCTCAATGATTGAAAAACTAAAAAGCTCTTATCCTAAATCACCCCTGACTAAAATAAATGTCCACAGCCACAAAAATGCGCAGAATATTTTACCTTTGGCCCCAAACCGAGAAGCAGTAATCTTAAGTAAGACCACATTGGTGATGCAGCAGGGGGCAAGAGAAAGGTAGCATGCCTAAAAAGCCCAGTCCATTTTAGTAACTGCATGAACACGAAAACAATATGTGAAAGACTTTTGCAGCAAGGTTTGCTGCACAATATTGGAAATTGCTGGAAAGGAAACAAACAGACTCATCCTAACGCTGAAGGCATCACAATAGGTGTGGCAGACACACCCACAGGGAAGCTTTTAGCGCTCACGAGTTCTGCACCACCCATGACCTGCGTGGGCATGAAAATACAAAACAAAATCTAATCAACAACCATAAAATCAAATTATAATCACATTCCAGAATACTCGATTACACAATGCCTTGTACTGGAAGTGGACGTTGCTTGCATTTAAATCGTGCATTTTTTCCACAATAGCATGTGTGACTGACCATGGAGACGGAAAGCAGAAACCCCTGATCACAGACCACAGGACGGAGCCAAACACACATGTTTCCTGAAGCAGGCTCACACATTGCTGAGAGCACAACCCCCATCCCCTGCTGTGTGTTAGACCTCTGTCTTTACCGTGCAAGTATAGCACCTTTCTTCCAAATGACCTAAGGGTTCAAGTCACCAGGAGAAAGAGATCTTTAGATGTAAAGTCAAAGCCGACAAGCTGCTTCAAACAACCAAGATAACACCTTAATGGGATCTTGAATATTCGAGCGATTTAACTAGCTCAATATTTTGGCTATACATCAGACTCCTTTGGGTGTGGATGTGGATCAGTGCCAGCTGAAAATCCCATCCAATACCCATGTCCAAACAAGACAAACCTTCAAACCTGACAGACAGGATTTTGACAGCTTCAAAAGTCTTAGCAACACAAAGGACTAAGCTACATTGTTGTTTAATGGCATTTTATGTTTGGATTACAATAAAATGCTTCATTTTGCTCCAAAGTTTCTACGAACCATTTATGCACACAAAATGGAGCGTGGGCATTCGTCTTTTCCAAACACGGCGCTGCAATCATTTCCACTAAAGATTTTCACCACCAGAACGTATTCGGCAAGAAGGCATGCTCACTCTGAAAATTGACACTTCTCATGCCACGCTATTACCCTTGACCCTCCCACATTGCAAACCCAGGCAGAAACCCCTTCAAACAGCAATGACACCAGAGCTGCAAGCATGAGGGAAATGTACTTGGGATTCTACCTTACCTTCTATGAAATTTGGGAAGGTCTTAGGCTCTGGTTCACTCAGGGAATGGTCCCAGGTGAGCTCTTGAACAGGTTCCTGGGAGAGCGTGCGCTCCTTAGCCAGCTCCTCGAGCACATCGTAGTCCAGATCATCTCCTGGAATCTCAGGCATGGGGGGTGGCACAGGTTGGCTTCCATCTGCACTCGGTGAAGTGACCTGTTGAACCTCAATTATCTCCTCTACCACCACAATCTTCTTGCGCATGGCGGCCTCGTCTGCAGGCAACGCTTGGGTGTCAAAAACGATCTGCTTAGCGGCGAGAGGGCTAGTCGTGACAGGCTGTTTGTTGGCCTCGCTCACGGAAAGCCCTTTTTGCTTCCCTCCTCTGTCCTGTGTGTCAGGCGCGGCTGAATTTTGCGCAACACTGGGAGGCTCCCCTCGCTCAGGGTAGGGGCTGGCCTGGGCTGAGGCTGCTGCTGACGCTTGGGCTGTGGGAGCTTCCCTCAGCTGCTGTGAAGAGGATGTATTTCCTTTCAGATCCTCCCGCTTTGTTTTTTTAGCTAAGGCATGAGTAGGCTCCACGTCCCCTTTGTGAACAGGGGCCCCACTCTGTGCAGCTGCTCTCTGACCGCTTTCCTCAATGTTTAGTAATTTCGGAGCCACTTTTAAAGACTCGGTTGTTGCGAGTGGTTCAGCACACTGAGCTGTCAAGTCCTTTATTGCTTTGCTTTCTGGTGCTGGTGTTAGAACGGGCGACAGTTTTACAGACGAGGTCTGTTTTTTCCCCTTTCTTTTTGAACCTTTCGGAGCTACATTTGTTTCCTTTTTATTAGGGTCGAGTGATTCTGATTTGTCAGCTATTGGGATTTCCTGAACGGATATTAAGTCAGGCTTGGATATCTCCTTCGCCATTGGTGGTGGTGTTTTTGTTGTTATTTGTTCCAGCGTTATTGCTCGTTTACTTAGTGCAACACTAGCTGCATGTGACATTTCAGCCACTGGGCTCAGGTCATGCTGTTGCCCCTTTATAGTAGCCATGACCTCAGATGAAATTTCTTCCCTCTGTGAGGCATTGACTATAACTGGCTGGCTAATCGGTGGCATTTCTGAAACTGTGGTAGACTTGGTGATACTTTGGTGATCCAAAGACAGTTCATGTGTTTGCTGTTCTATTTTTACCTCAGGCTTTTCTTTAACATTGTCAGCCACATTCCTTAATGCAGAGGTGTGTTCATTCCTTTTGCACACAGGTGGCACTGTTGTGCCTGGAGACCCACTAAGCAGCTCTTTCTCCTTTATTTCCTTCACATTAGTATCTACGTCAGTGACAGCTTTAGTCTTTGGCTTTGGCTCCACTGGCTGAACAGCAGAACCTGATAATGACGTCTGTGATCTGGAAAATTCAGTCTTTACTGGATGCTCCTGAGAAGTCTTGGTCTCTGTTATTTGGAATGTCATCTCTATCTGCTTTAGAGATGAGGCATCCTTGCTTGGCACAGAAACAACAGTTTGCTGTTGGACCTCTTCTTTGACGATATCTGTTCTGCTGGGGGGCATGGAGGGAGACACTGAACACGTAATAACTGTCGTTTCCTTTTTACATGCAGGTGTCACTGTGGAGTCTGAAGTCGTACTGAGCTGTTCTTCCTCATTTATTCCCTTCTTACCTGCATCTGTGGTAGCTTTAGTCTCTGGCATTATTTCTTTAGGCTGCACAGCAGAAGTTAATTCCAGGTCCAATTCTGTATTTATGGAAATTTCACCCCCGACTGGATGCTGCTCAGGAATTTTGGTCTTTGCGGCGTTCTCTTTTATTTCTTTGGTGTTGGTATCTAGATCAGATATAGCTCTAGTTTCTGGCTCCAATTCTATTGGCTGTACAAAGGAAGCTGATGATGATTCTGTATTTTGGGGGATTTCCATCGTGACCGAGTGCTCCTGGACAGTCTCGGTCTCTGTGGTTTTCAATGCTTTCTTCTTTTTTTTGGAAGCATATTTGCTTTGATCACTTAGGATGGATTGCTGTTTGGCTTGTATAGATACCTCTTCTTTGACTGTACTTGCTGTGCTAGGGCCCATGCTGGTCTCCACTGAAACTGCATCAATAATCGCTGTTGTTTCCTTCTTCTCTTCAGATACAGATGGCACTACTGAACCTGATGGTCTGCCAAGCTGTTCCTTCTTCTCTATTGCTTCAGTATTTTCAGTCTTTGGTCTAACAGAAAAGGTTGATGAATTGGCATCTGTTTTAGTATATTTCAGCTCTTCCTCCTTGACCGGATGCTCCTGAACAATCTTGGCCTCTGTGGCTTGCAGTGCCTTTTGCACAACTGTATCTTTGCTTGGTTCACTAAGAACAACCTTCTTTTGGAGCTTAGATGAATCCCCTTTGACTTTACCTGCTCTGTTGGAGGGCATAGTGGTCTCCACTGTTACTTCCTTGTTCTCTTTAGATGTAGGTGGCAATGTTTGGTCCAATGGTCTGCTTTGCTGATCTCTCCCCTTAATTTCGGTTTCAGTTGTATTGACGTCAGCACCAGTGACAGCTTCAGTCTGTGGTTTCACATCTTTTGACTGAATGGTTGCAGCTGAATCTGTAGTTTTTGGAATTTCCTCCTCGATCAAGTGCTCCTGAGCAGTCTTGGTCTCTGTGGTTGTCATTGCCGCCTTCTGTTTTCTTGAGGATGAAGGCAAAGAAGGATCTTTGCTCTTCTTACTAAGAATAGGTTGCTGTTTGGCTTGATTAGATACCTCTTCTTTGACTTTACCTGCTATGCAGGAGGCCATGCTTGTCTCAACGGCAACTGCATCAGTTATCACTGTTGTTTCCTTACTTTCTTTAGATGCTGGTGGCACAGTTTGGTCTGATGGTCTGCTGATCTGACCTTTCTTTTGAATTTCTTTGTTACTAGTATCTACACCAGTCATAGCTTCAGTCTTTGTTTTCTGAATAGCAGAATCTGATATTGTTGTATCCAAATCTGTGGATGTGGGAGTATCCTTCTTGATTGAATGCTCTTGAACAGTCTTGGTCTCAGTGGTTTGCAATGTCTTCTGGACTTTATGTGGAGGTACAGATACATCCGTGTTTGGTTGGGTGGCTTCCTGTTGAACCTCTGCCTTGGCTTTTCCTGCTCTGCTGGTGGGCACGGTGGTCTCCACTGCAACATCAATCACCGTTATTTCCTTGCTCTCTTTGGACGCAGGTGACACTGTTTGGTCTGTTGGTCTGCAGGTCTGATATTTCTCCTCAGTTTGCTTTTTACTGGTAGTTAGATCAGTGACAGCTTCAGTCATCGGTTTTCCTTGTGTTGACTGATTAGTCAAATCTGCTTCAGTGGTATCTGAATCTGTAGTCTTGAGAATTTCCTTCTTGACTGGATGCTCCTCAACAGACTTGACCTCTGTGGTTTGCAACATCTTCTTCTTTTTCTTCTGTTTTTTAGACGAAGAACGTATAGGGGCATCCTCGCTTGGCTCACTACTTACAAGTTCCTGTTGGACCTCAACAGATGATTCTTTGACTTGACCTGCTTTGCTAGGGAGCACAGTGGTTGACACGGCAACTGCCTCATCTACCATTGTTAATTTTGGGTCCTTTTTGTAAGCAGGTAGCACTGTGGAGCCTGAAGACTTGCTGGGATGATTGTTTTCCCCCATTTCCTTAGTATCAATACCTATATCAGTAGCGGTTAGTTCTATTGGTCTATCTGGCAAGGTGTCAGATTTTGCATTTTGGGAAATTGCCACCTTCACAGGAGTCTCCTGAATGATTTTGGTCTCTGTGGCTTGTAATTTTTTCTTCCTCTGTTTTTTCAAGGAAGAAAGCACAGAGGCCTCCTTGGTCAGCTCACTAATTGTAAGTTCCTGTTGAACCTTAACAGACACCTCTTCGTTCTCTTTGCCTCCTTTACTGGGTTGTTTGATGGTTGCCATTGCACTTTCATCATTGATCACTGGAGCTTTCTTGTTCTCCTTGGCTACAGATGGAACATTTGAGCTTGACGGAATGCTGAGCTGATCTTTCTGCTTAATTTCCTTGGAACTGGCATCAATGTCAGTGACAGCTTTAGTATTTGGTTCCATTTTTGTTGACTGACAGGTAGAATCGGATTCTGTGCTGTGTGAATCTGTAGTTTTGGGAACTTCCTCCTTGACTGGATGATCCTGAACACTCTTGGTCCCTTTGGGTTGTAAAATCTTCTTCTCCTGTTTTTTGAAGGAAGAACGAACGAGAGTATCCTTGCTTGGTTCGTTAATAACAAGCTCCTTTTGGACCTCAACGGACACTTCTTTCAGTTTACTTGTTTTGGTGGGGGGTATAAAGGTTGACTCTGCAACTCTATCATCTGTCATTGTTGATTCATTGTCTTTTTTGGCTGCAGGTAGCACTGTTGTGCCTGAGGGCCTGCTGAGCTTATCTTTTTTGCTCATTTTCTTGATATCATTATCTACATCAGTGCCAGCTTTTGTTTTTGGTATTATTTCTACTGGCTGAACTGCAGCACCAGTTACTTTCGAAATTTCAACCTTGACTGGATTATCCTGATCAGCCTTGGTCTCTGTGGATTCCACCGTATTCTTCTGTTTTGCAGAGCAGAAAGACATATCTTTGCTTGGCACACTAATTACAAGTTCCTGTTGGACCTTAACAGATACCATGGCATCTTTATCAGGGACGGTTTTAGTCTTTTGTTTCAATTCCATGGCCTGAAAAACAGAAACTGATGGTGTAATAACTGATTCTGTATTTTGGGAAAAGTCCTCCTTGACTCCTCCTTGCTTCTGAACAGTCTTGGTCAGAGTGGTTTCCCATGTTTTTTCCGCCTGGCCTTTGGAGGAAGGTGGCACAGATACATTCTTGGGTGGTTGACTTAGTAAAACATCCTGTTGAAGCTTAACAGATATTTCTTCTTTGAGTTGACTTGCTTTACTGGTGGTCATGGCAGTCACCGCTGCATCTGCATCTTTAAGCACCGCCGTGTCCTCGTTCTTGTTGTATCCAGTGAATATGGCAGAACTTGTAGAACCAGATGTTTTGTTGAGCTGAGGACTCGTATGTACTTCGCTGGTACGGCTTTCCACATGGCTTACATATTTCAGTTCCACTGGCTGGAAAGCAGAAGCTGGTGAACAAATGTTTTTTTTACTTATGGGCACAGTATCCTTGATTGGATGCTCCCGAACAGTCTCAATCATCTCTATATGGGCTTTAGAGGAAGTATGCAGGGAGGAATCCTTGTCTGGTTTGCTAACATTAAATTCTTCATGGACCTTTACTTCACCTGCTTTGCCTTTAGGTATGACCCATGTACCCATGCCTGAAGTTTTAGCAGTATCTGTAAGATCTTTCACGCCACTCTCTTTGAAGTGTTCAGACATCTCTATCGGAAACTCTTTAGAACTGCTTTTATTAGGTGGTTGAGAAGAAACTGGTCTGGCCTTCATCCCAATGATATGGTCCACTTCTTGACTACGGTGTCGCACACCCTGGCCTTGGTCCCGGGATTCCCATGATGTGCCGTGTTTGTTACGCTCGCCAGTGATCGGACGGCCTCTAAATCTTGACGTCACCTCCTCTTCATTGAGCATTCTCTTGCGACGGTACCCCTGCCTTTCCAACAAAGCGTCCTGGCTCTCTGCAGCTTCCCTTCCTGGTTTTGGAACATATGATGTTGGACCCTCTACAGCCTGCACTCTTGCAGCCTTTTGTACAACTGACAGTGTACCAGCAGGGCGGCGTACTCTTTGAAGTGGAGTGGGAACAATCTCAGGTGGCAGGTGTAGGTAATCTCTCAGGTAAACAATTCCCTCATTAGTAAGATACCAATAGAAATGCCTCCATGCAAACGTCTCCCTCACAAACCCTCTGGACTTCAGAGAGCCCAATGCTCTGATCACCTGGAGATTTCCCACCCCTGGAATCTCAGGGTGCATCGTCTGAGGGCGCTTGTCCTTCTTGGCCACGATGACGCCATCGCGGAACAGGCGTTCATAAATGGCTCTCAGATGGTCAAGGGGCATCAATATTCCAGCAACCATTGTGTTTTGTTAGTCTGTCCCGTTGCCTTTGGATACACAGAAATGCACCAAACACACAGGCAAAGATAATCAAATTAATGAATGACTCACTCCTCTTGTTCCAATAGGTTCCAGTGGCAGAACCGGCTGCCACGTGCTCCCAGTTGAATGAAAAAGAACGCTTGAAGGATGTCTCTTCCAGCTGTTTGCGTCCTTATTCTTGTTCAAGTATTTACAGAGCAACTCCGTGTTGGCTGAAGACCTATTGAAACGGCAAAAAAAAAAAAATCCTCTCCAAACGCAAGGGAAACTCTTTCCACTCCTTTGCCTTGCTTGGAAGTGAAAGGAACTGGACTGGCAGACCAGGAGTCACACAGCAAGGGGGTGTGTACTACAGAGGGAACACTCTGCCCCTCCTACCTCTCTCACAAGAAGAAACTATGAGCCACAGGTTCCACAGGGAAATTATAAGCAGATGATGTCAGCTTTAAAATGAAGCTCAAGATTTAAAAAATGGAAAACAAGAACCGAGAAAACAGTAACCAGTGCTCTCTAGAAACATATCCGTCTCGTGTGAGCGCATGTAGGACTAGACGCCAAGGCATGCATTATGCACAGTCCCTGGTGTGTCACTTTTTTTTTTTTTTTTTTTTACACAAGCACAGTGGGTTGTCCAATGAAACATTAGGCTGAGAACAGGGAGGAACCATGTAAGCATACTATAATGGAATGATACACCACTCATTCAAACCCCTAGCCAAGTTTACACATTTCATATCATGTGACTGAAGACTTTTGCCCTGGAGAGACGCACTGTACAACTATAATAATAAAAAAAAAAATCAACTATTGTGTCTCATTATGCTGCTCATTGACTAGATTTTCTGGCCTGACATGAAGATAAGCAGATTACCATGCACAACGTAGAGACGAGACCAGTCGAATCTTTTAGAATATTTAGCAAGATGATTATTCCTTATGGCGCGTTAAGCTCGACAGTTTAACGATCTCAGGAAGTTTATTCAGAGACAAATACTATTCAATTTCTTTTCTATTCAACCAGAAAAGAAGGTAATCTTGTTGTCCAGCCTCACCCAAAGTGGGATGGCTTTCACATTTGAGCCCGATTCCTGTCAATCTTTCGCCCCTATGGAACTCCACAGAGGATTTCGCCTTGCCACTGTTATTTGTAGCTGCTTACAGGGTCTGCACTTGCCTCTTAATAAAAGCTACTTTTAAAAGCATCCTGATCAGGGTCAGCTCTTGGGAGAGGGAGGTAAGCGGAAAGAGAGACACCCAGCTGTTTTAAATTATATAAAAAATATATACAATTTATAATACTGATTTACTCTTATCATCAACTGCGTTATTACAGAATATCTATAAAGCCCCCAGTCCATTACCCTAAAAAAGTCAATTAAAACTTGTTTCTTCTTGTGTTTATTTTTTAAATTATATACCGTTTTATTCTGTTCGTCTCATCATTAATTTCGATATGCACTTTACTTTATTTTATGCATTTTATTTATTTGATATCATTTTGCCATATTTATCCTGATCCCATGTAGCAGCTGTTGTTGTTTTAGTTGTGCCCTGAGAATAAATCTCACTTTTTCTACTTGATGTTGTACAAACGATATCAACTAAAAACAGACCAGCAGTGCTGCAAATGCACATATTAATTTAAAAGCACACTCGGTAGAAATGATGCAACACGCTGAAAGAACGGCTACGTTTCACCAGGGTCCCGAGCTGAACATATTCAGGGCATTCGGACCGTCAGTGAAGCACATCCCTAAATAAAGAGGTGTGCGTTACAGTCAGGTCTATCTCCACAAACTGAAATAAGATCTCCCATTCCACACCCCTGGATCGTTTCTGCTGCTCACATCTGTCCCTCCATTTATCTGTCACTCTCAATGGGTGTATATTTAGAAAGACAGAGGGGAGGAGTGTAAACTGGCACTCGAAAGCAAAATGCTTACTCACTGTAGTAAAAAAGAAATAAAATACAGTAAGAATCATTCCATCGTGTTTTAAGATAACGCTTGACATGTTCCTCAAATAGCATTTGCCATTTTTTTCCCTGCCTAGAGTTAATCGTTACAAAATGTTCATTCAAAAGCTTGAGGCAGTAGTTCCCAAATCATTTTCTAAAAATACACTGCTCACAAAAATTAGGGGATATTTCATACACACGTCTGTGTGGCTCTTGCTCCCAATGTCCATTTAAATCTATTTTTAAACAATGTAAAACTGCAAAAAACAACTGTTTCTTACAACAGAGCATTTAAGTTAAAAGAGCTATACAACCATCTAGAGCCACAGCCACAACTGAGCCAGCCTATGGCAACAGTGTAAAGGAAAAACCCCTAAATCTGCTAAGGAAGAAACTAGACTCAAAAAAGGACCCAGCCTCGTTGAATAGCCTAGATGTAAATATACATAATTTACGTTATATGTCACTCAACCAAATTACCCAAAATAATGCATTTATAATAATGGTATAAATAACTCAGAAATAACCGAAAGGGAATACAATGTAAAAATAAAAAATAAAATGGAAAACAAAAGATGTAATAAATAAAATAAAATTTGGATATTTTTAGAATATTTAGAAATATTATAAAGAATATAATAAAATGTAAAAAAAAAAATCAAACTCTAGAAAATAAGATATGATATATAATAAATAAAATAATAGACATTATCAAACATAGAAAATCTACATTTTAATAAATTCTCGTTTAGCAGCAGTAACAAATAATTAACAATAATTACACGCCATGCCTAAATATTCTGGAGGTGCCACTTATTACTAAATGCACTTTCATTTGAATACAATATATATTTCCTTGTTTATTTTCAGCTTGGGCTTATACCACTTTTTGTCCTTATTTTTTGAAAGGGGTACTGATTTGCAGTGACTGTCACAGTCACACAAAGCTCACACTCATTCCACATGTTTACTGTTTTCCTTGTTTTTGTTTATATTAGAAATGACCATGTCATCATATAAAGGCAAGTTTGCATGTGCATTTCACTTTCACAAATATAAACATAAAACAATTCAACCCTATCCCACAACAGGTGTGTGATCCGTCAAATAACCTGTTACACAACCAGGATATACAAGCACACACACACACACACACCTGCTATTAAGACTGGATAACACACCACGGCATGACTATAAAACAGATCCTATCTATTCAGTCTGAAAGAACCTACGCCAGTGACACATTACTGCTGCGTTATAATGACTGACTTAAAAGATAAACAGAAAAAAACAGAGACAAATAACTTAACATGGTAATGGAAATCTCATCTTCCAATAAGAAACATATTGTAGCTTTTGTAGTCTTATCCAAATGGCTAGCACCTTTGGAAAACTGTTTTTTTTTTTTTTACTTTACTTGGTTATTTCTGTAATTTAATACTTTTTTACTTTTGCTTACCCAACTGCAAAAGAAAAAGCAGTCTTTTGCTCACTACATTTTCAAAACAGACTACTTACTTTTTTTAGAAAGAAGAGCCAAGAGGAAACCTAGGTTTGCATTTAAAGCATAGAAAATGGGGTGAACGTGCGTAGCCCATAAAAGGTACCTGTTATGCACCCAAACTTCCTAAACCAAACAATATTTTGGAATAAATATAACGATGTAGCAGCATTACTGGATACTGTTACATTGATTTAGCAGCATCCACTATATATATATATATATATATATATATATATATATATATATATATATACACACAAATACATATACACAC
>JAUZST010082919.1:0-20357 GCA_034779995.1 Parotocinclus haroldoi | reverse complement strand
CATATGACTACACATTTTTCAATTATGTTTATGCAATCAACATCAACATCTGTCTGCATGCGATGGTGGCATCGGTGGTGACTGCTAGTGACTTCCTGTGTGGGTGAGTGACGGTGTGTCAGAGAGTGGACATGCTGACATCACCTTGTGAAGCGGTGTAATTGCACAGCATTCATGACAATCTGTAGCCAATTTTCTCTTTCACTGTAGACACTTTAAATCTTGATTCTGTTCAAACCAAAAAATAAATTAGAATTAATTCCATAATGAATATGCAATTCGAACAAAAGCATTTCATTATTTCATTTAAAAAGATCATCAGAAAAGCAAATGAAAGTCAGAAAAGTCAAAGAAAGTTGTTTGATTACTGAAATGAGATGCAAACTCAATTATTGTGATTGAGTAGTAAGTGATATATTCATGGAGATGAACAGATGCATGTAAAACTGGATGAGAGTACCACACATTGACTGTTCAGTAGGGTGTATGGTCACCCAAGACACACTGACAGTGATAGGGCATGGACAGGATCACATTGTCCAGCAGTAATTCCAACCCAAACCATGATTCCACCACAACAGGAGTCCCTTTCTCGCATGAAATCTGGATTCTCTCATGTTCCTTGTTCGCGTCAGATCAAGACACAAATTGACTATTCCCCATGGGTGAAAGACGATCCTTCTATGGGTTCTACAGTGTTCAGCATGCAGTCCATCACAACATGGAGCTGATTTTGTATGATCTGGGTGCATATTCGTCATCCAGTGGCAGCAAGAAACTGTCCCCACAACTCATTACATTGCTGCTCTTGATCCTTCTTGCCAGTAAGGTCAAGTAGCGATCATATCTTGCTGTTGTGGCAAATGGGCGACCCTGCCCTAATTTTCTTCATACTGTTCCAGTCTCTTAAGCGATTCCACAGTCTGATAATCACACACTGGGATGTTCCAAGTGCTGTTGCCACTGTTGTTTGTGTTTGACCAGCTTCAAGATCTCCCATAACTCTCCAAGCTTCACATTCAGGCAAATGTTGTTGCAGTGGCATCGCAAGGGCTGGTAATTTGCATAATTTGAAATTTCAAGATCAGAGAATGTTCAGACACACCGATACTTTCAGCCTTTTATATGGTGCATTTTCACCAATTAAATAAAAAAGTTGTTTTTGCATCTCATTTGCATTATAGAACAACTTTCCTTGACTTGTCGTTTACTTTTCTGATCAAATGCTTCTTTTTTATCACTTTGTATTCAGTTTGAAGTATCCCCTAATTTTTGTGAGCAATGTATAAATAAGCCAGCATATATAAACAAAGTTTGGAATCCAAAAGTATGAGACCACTAGTAAAAATGCTTATAGCGAAAGTCAGTACAAAACATTTCAAACGTGTTTTGTCGAATTTCCTTTTTTACTGTGCTTACTTGTGAAAAATCTGATGATTCATGTTTCTGTCTCGGCCTTTAAGTCTATGAAAGTCAGCATTCCTTGATCTTCTTTAGTCCTTAAGTACACTGCTCAAAAAAATTAAGTGAAACTTCGAAATAAAATATCCGCAAACATAGTATCCCCTAATTTTTGTGAGCAGTGTGGGTATTGCAAGGCTTTGAAGTGTGGTTTTGATCCTCCTGCAGTACTAGTTCTCTACAAAGAGGGTATGCCATGCATCTGAAGAATAGAGGGGTCATTCTCATTTATCAGGGTGTACTTCAGTCTCTGGGATGCCCAAATCCAGATAAAACATTCCAGATGTGTATATTCCCACCACCATGCTCCACTGTTGTTTTAATACACAGTGGTATCAGTCTCTATCCTGTTCTTCTTCTTACAAAAACACTTCTGTTCTCAAATTATATTATATTATTTGTATTAGTGGTCACAGAGTAGTGGTATCAACATAATTATTATTTACAACACATTGAGATCTGCTGTTTTTTCCTATAACAATATAATAAAAGCACTGCCTTCTGCATTACATTTTTGTTGTTTTACAACAAATAATTACATGTTCAAATAATGTTTGTGATGCTAGCTAGGATGACAGTGTAAACCCCTTTAAAAGGTTTAAGTGGAAAATAGAAATGAAATAAAATCCTATGTCTTTCTAGGGAGTACGGACCCCAACTTTGCAGCTGTCTGCTATGCAGGAAGGAGACTACACCTTTCAGCTCACCGTCACAGATTCAGCAGGACAGCAGGACACAGCTCAGGTCACTGTCATTGTGCAGCCAGGTGAGCAACTTGCAATATGCTCTCAATAGGCGTTATCCACCATTTAGTCTCTGTTTTTAGAAGTGAGCCACTGTCCTGTGTATTTTCGTTTTAGAGAATAACAAACCCCCAATAGCAGATGCAGGACCAGACAAGGAGCTGACCCTTCCTGTCGATCATACTACCCTGGATGGCAGCAAGAGTAGTGATGACCAGAAAATTGTTCTCTATCACTGGGAAAAGACAGAGTCAGTAACAGTGAATGTATAATCTTTGTTTATTCATGCCACCTGATTTTAGGTTGCAATCTTGTGCATGTGAAGAGCGGTTGTGTCAGTTTTTGCTGGCTTCATTAGGTTCATATGTGATGATCACACAGGGGTCCAGATGGGGTGAAGATTGATGATGCAGATAGTGCAGTTGCTACAGTGACTGACCTAAAGCCGGGAACCTATACTTTCACACTGACTGTTTCGGATGAAAGGAAGCTGCAGAGTTCAGACACAGTCACTGTGATTGCTCATGAGGGTACGTTACTTGTGTTTAAAGCATGATGTACTGATTAGATAGGACATTACATTAGACTGTATAAAGGGCATTTGCACAAGAATACTGTACGCTAACTATATCTAAATATATTAAAAATGGAATGGAATGCTACAATGTACACAGGATCCCTTATGCCACATCATTTTCTTATTAATGATGCAATGTCATTTCTGTTACGCCCCTGTGTAGGGGAAAGTGATAACACTTAAGATGATGGTGTCATGGACTTGATACTTATATTTAACAGAAAAAAAAATGTAGCAGCAAGAAATGTATTGATTACCATATTACGAACAACACCAAAGATCAGTCTGATGAACCAAAGACGCAACAGGTAAATGTGAACCAGTTAATATAGTTATAGGTGAAAATATACAGGTAGTGAAGGGAAAAAACAATTGAGTACTACTTTCAATAAGGCAGGCACATACACTTACAAACAGCATTTACAGCTTGGAAATTTGCACAAAAAAATCTCTTAACACATAAACTGAGTTAGAAGCTCTAGCCTGCCTCTGCTCGTGGATTTGCTTCATTGCTAAAATGTTAAGGTGACCGTTGTTAATGGCTACAATGTCCAGAGTTAAAAGACAGATTATTATTTCCTATTATAATTTCGGTAAGTCGTTGGTCATTGTTTTGTATACATTATGCAAAGTAACTTGTAGTTGCATACAAGTTGTGGTTTGGCACTACTGTTTGTAGGTTCCCACTTATATACATATCATGTGTGGTGACATGGCTATGCCGTTTTATGTCTTTGTGCCTTTTGATAGACATTCGTTTAGTTATTTGATTACTGTATATACTGATTGTATATAATGATTTTGTAATTATTACATGTCGTAAACTCGATTCTAAATATTTGTACTTTTCCCTGATGTCAGAGGACGACCAGCCACCTTTGGCTAGAGTGCAGTCCAGCCCCCCAGTTACTTTACCTGTCCGTACTGCTATTCTGGATGGCTCACGGTCCTCTGATGATAAAGGAGGGCTTAGTTACCTCTGGACTCGAGATGACAGCAGTCCAGCAGCTGGGGTAAGCTCCACTTAGAGATAGAGACCGACAGGAATTATTCATCCCATGCTAGTGATGCAAGTTCTAGTAAAGAAGTAGCAGGAGCTAGGAGATATCTTTTATTTAAAACAGCAGCTTTTTGTTGATTTGATTTTTTTTTTATTTTTGATGCTGCTTCCTGTTAACAAGAGGCTTCTTTTTTGCACAGTAAAGTTTTAAGTGGCATGGGTTAATGTAACTCCTTATTGTAGTGCTTGAAAAGTTTGCCAAAGTAATCCCTTGGCCATGTGTTTATAGCAGCTATTGATAAATTATTGAAGCTCACATCTCCTCAGTTATTCTTGTGCCCTTGCCCTTTATGCACTGAAATCCCTCCGATCTCACTCTCAAGCAGCTATGGGTAAGAACTATATCTATACCCATGTGTAGACACAGTGACATGGGCGAAACTCCCTGAGTTATGTATGAAGGAAACCTTGAGAGAAACTACATTCTAAAGAGGAGCCCATCCTTTTGTGGGAGGCATCAAGTAGGCTTTAAATATGAATCTTGAACTGAGCTATAGTATAATTGAAGTCTCAGTGTAAGTATATGAAAAGTGTAGTCGAGCCGCAACAACCTATAGTCCAGGCAGGGGTTGTTGGGAAACAGGAAGTGCAATGGACTTTAAGATAAAGCAACAAGAGAAACCACAGCAGAGGTAGTACATTTGTTTCCAGTATTATTGTTAGCTGAGAATCTCTAGTCGAGGTGATAAGTATAACCTGTATTAGCCAATGGAATATATGTACTTATGATGATAAGTGAAAGAAATGGGATATGTCCCAATGAGATCAGGGTGGCACAGTGGTGTATCTGGTTAGTGCAGTATTCTCCCAGCTCTGAGATCCCTGGTTCAACCCTCAACCCTTAACCATTCCTCCCTATGTCTGTAAGTGTTTACTCTGTGTTCTCCAGTTTCCCCTTACATTACAAAGACATGCACTAAGTTAACGGGTCACTCTAAATTGGCCCATGACTTGATAGAACCCTGTGTCTGTTGTGAATATAGCTGCTGATGTGACGTTAAATAAAAACTAATAAACAGCCCTGTTTCATATTGTTTTTTGGTAGGATGTCCTAAACAACTCTGACCACCAGGCGGTGCTGTTTCTCAGTAACTTGGTAGAGGGAAAGTATAGCTTCACTTTGACAGTGACTGACAGCAAAGGACAGATCAGCAGTGACAAAGGCACAGTGGAGGTCCACCCAGGTAAGTGTAGGAAAAGGTCCACAATAAAGCGTTTCTTTGAAAGGGAGGGAGGTATAAGAGTTTGACTTCTTCAATCTGACCCTTTTTGAACCTTTTTGACCCAAATTTAAAAATTACAAATTTACACTTCTCCCTTCTCTGAATGATGGAAGACATGTGGGAGCGGGACTTGGTGGAGCTGGTGCTGGAAGTGGCTGTGTCTCAGGTGTCCCATAGGGAAAAGGACATGCTGTTAAGACAGGTCAGTGTCCTACTGGGTGTACTGGACAGTGATATCATCGTACGGGAGATCAGCGCCTTTAATGAGCACAGGTCAGTCTAAAAATAGTGTGATGACTCTGTCTGAATGGGGAACATTTTGTTTTCAGCCTATAACTAAGTATTTATGAATGTTATAATTTATCCCACAAACTACAGTATGAGGCGAAAGGTATGTAGACACCCTTTCCAATTAGGGATCCTTGTTGTTTCAGCCAGGCTTGCTTCTAAAAAGTTCATAATATGAAGCATACTGGTGTGGAGCCTCCATAGACTAATAGTCATCAGAATGGGTTGTACTGAATGTTCCGTGACTCTGCCATACGCTTTCATAGCTTTTCAACTCCCCAACAGCTCAGTCCATCAACCTTCTGACCTGCCCTTCTAAAAAAAATGCTCTGCATTAACGTCTAATTAATACGCCGATAACTACAGAAAATCAGATTTTGTCAGTAATATGATCAGAGAGTGTACATGTGCATGGGAAAACCTCCAGATTTACTTGACTCCAGCAATTATTAAATTTCTGCTTTGTAACATAACCTTCAATATTAAATAATCACATTTTCCTTATATACTGCGTACTTGAATTCCATGATATGTTTTAATTCAAGTCTTTCCTGATCCGACGAGAAAAAAAATAATAAAGACAGTGGAAAAAAGAAAAAGTCTTTAGAATAGGCAGATTTGCCAACACAATCGCAGCACAGTGCCGGGTCAGGAAATCAGGTAACTGGGGTACATGCTACGAGAAATCAGATTACTGGGGTCAAATACAGCTCTCTTTAATAGATTAGTTCATCTGATTCCTAGAACGGAGTATACTGTATACATGACCACTTATATAATCAGATAACTGCAGAAATACGACTATGGTCAAATTATTAAGTAAATGTAAACACACTCATTATGAAATAGTTTGATAAATTTAATAGGGAACTTGGCTGACTTCTAACATTAACATTTAATATAACTTGGAACGCCAACATCAGTCCATTCTCGCGGACTTCTTCAGAAATCAAATAGAAGACCTTCTTAGATGCGAGAAGGTTGTTGTAGCAGCAAACAAATTCTGTACTAATACCCATATATTTGGATAGTTCCTTTGGGAGTTTACAAGCTTGTGGGTGTTTAGTGCAACTGTAGAAATGGACAGTATTAAATAGCATGGGCAATGTCTTTGTTTGTACAGAAGGAGTTCCTCTTGAAAACAAGTTCGTCCACTGAAAGGAGGAATGAAAGAAACTTCCAAACAATTATTGTGGCATTTAAATATATTGGTTGGCCCAATCGTAAAATTACATTGACTAAACCTGCCAGTTTTGTGACAACAGAATATAACTAAACATATAGTTTGTTGTGCCATGTCTTAGTATGACGGTTTCCTTTTTTACAGCACTCGTTTAGTATTTCTAGTATCTGGAGGACCTGGACGGGTGCCACTGTCTGGTCACAGTGTTGCCATTGGACTCCGTAACAAACTGCGGAAGCAAAAAAACGACTTCCTCATATTTAAAGCCTGGCGAGTGGACACAATCAGTGAGTGGTGATAATGTCTAGCATGCACCATTACCCAGCATTTGAGATGGCGCACTGTAGCATCTGTTTTATTATGTGCAGTTTGCCAGCTGAACTGCTCCAACCATGGAGAGTGTGACTCCTATACACGCCGCTGTGTATGCCATCCATTCTGGATGGAGAACTTTTTTAAAGTCCAGCTGGGTGATGCAGAGAGCAATTGTGGTAAGAACAGCCATGTACTGGTTTGATGCAATTGTAGTTGTGAAATCCATTAATTAAAAATACAACCACTGACACAAAATATATCACACCAAGAAGGAGTTGTTGGGATAAACTGAAAGTTTCTATGTCTGCATATAATAATGATACTGTATATGTAAATGATTGCATTATTAGAGTGAAGTTTAGTGGAGAAAACTGTACAATTTAAGGAGGCTGTAGTACCCTGTTGAGTCACGTCTAACCTGGACATAAGATGGGATTCGGTAGGGCATGTAAGCATACAGGTTCCATATGGTGTCCTGTGGCACATTTGATATATAGTTTGATAGATCACTTTATTCCCAGGGGGAGTAAAAATTGTCCACAGGTGTTGCAGCTGGCCTTGTAGGACCGCCACACTTATGGGTTGCTGATGTCCCATCTAGTGCCATAAATACTTAATTATCGATAAAATGGCTTGGCAGTGTGAAGTCCTGCCATGAGAGACAACACTCCTCACCACAGAATGTGGTCATGCGGTATTGTTAGTATCCCTCGTATCACTACTAGGGGTGACCAACTATTATATGTGATGATTCCCCAGATAATCACACAACAGTTGGAACAGTGTGCTGCTCCACAACAGAGGCATATTGAAGTGCTCATGGGGCTTCCATATATCTATGTCAGGTCCTAAAAAGAACCTGGATTTGTCACTAAAGACATTCTGTAGCAGGTTTCTTGTTTAAACACTTTGTTCCAAACAAAGGCGACGGTAGCTAGGCAGGACATGTAATGGGTGCTGTAATAGCAGAGCTTATTCTGCTAAGCATCTGGAAATGGTCTAGGCAGAGGCAGGGGTGTAGTAAGGTGTCATCTGTATCTAGTGTTGGAGCTGCTTGTGCTTGTCGGCAGATCAAATAAATCTCTACAAACCTGTGATCATTTACATATATGCCTGAGACATAACTTCATACCAAGTTTTGGAGCATGCAACATTTCTATCTGTGTGTTATTTTTGTGTATGTTTACCAGCTAGTATAAAAAATGTCTGTCCAGTATGATAACTTTTTTTTTGTTTGTGGATTCCCATCTCTTTCAGAATGGAGTGTGTTATATGTGACAATAGCGTCATTTATGATAGTGGTTGCCATTGCAAGCATTTTATGGGGCCTGGTCTGCTGTTGTAACAGGTACATATGAGTTACATTTGTAACTGTTAAAAAAGATATTCACAGCCACTGTATTGGGAAGACCACATGCACTCCATAATTAATTTACAAATAATTTTAATATCGAAATACATGGACATTATCATGGATCGGTAGTCAATACACATTCAGAAGCAATTGTAGTCTGAATTAAGAATTTTTCTCTGGTCAAGCAATGTGCAGTATGATGCTCTCATCAGCTCTCGCTATGGGCAGCAGCAAGAGGACTGAATTGAGCAGCGCCTTCAGTGCCCCAATGCATAAACCAATTTGATTTCAATACATTATTGAATGATTTTCAACATTTTATTTTAAAATAAGCCTCGTGTTAAAGATTTTGCCCAACTGTAGGCTAATGTAATGTAAGAAAGTTTATGGTAGGCTAGACAATTCTATAACAATAGATTTATCGAAACACTATTCCATCGTAAATTATGGAGCATATGCACAGTTTACAGATTGAAGATTTACAGATTTACATCTGACAGTATGCAGAATTGTTTGTCTGCTTCCACACCTTATTCAGTGGATAGGGAGCATCATAGAACCATAGACCCAACTAGTGTGTCTGTGTGGCCAGTAAGTAATCCCAATTGCAACTGCACCTGATGCACTCAAACCAGCACTGGCAGGACATTATCATTATTATGGTTGGTCTGTAGTAGTATAGGTAGTATTCTTAGAACACACAATTATTTCATCCTGTCAATGATACACAAAATGTTGCATAAACTTCTGAATTTACTAATTATTTTAGTTACTGCCTCTGTGTGAGTCCTTCCAAAGCAGTTCTTAGTCACTGTCATGACCAGTTGTATCCCAGCTGATGAGTAAAGCTTACATTGCTGTAATCAATTTAGTATTCGTATATTTAGATATTTATTCTGTGTCATAGATTTCGAGTGCAGAACTAGACTGAGTTGTAATATTTTCTTCCCACTTCCCCTAAAACAAGAATATGACTGTCTCTACCTTTGTCGATTAACTAGACGCAAAGCAAAAGTCAGACGGAAAAGTCGTTACAAAATTCTAGAAGGAGACGACCAGGATAGTATTGAACTTCATCCACCTAGAACAGGTAAACATAAGACAGGAAATGAACTACAGCAGATTTTATAACAAGCATTTACTAATGATTCAGCACTAATTTTCTCTGTTATCTAGGTCGACTGAAGCCAGTCCCTCCACCCTCTTCATCTGCTCTTATGCACTCAGATTCAGACTTGGATAGTGAAGATGGCCAGGCAGCTGGCCCCTGGACTGAGCGTGAGCGTGGTCATCTGCTTCGCCCCCAAAACGGTTCCCTTCGGAATGGCCAAGGGCCCCACAGAGCCAAAATACAGAGGGAAGAGCTTTTATAGCAAACCAAACCCTTGTTTGTCTCTCACATGAACATTGAACTCCACACCCTGGCATGTCATTTAGAACACCCATAGTTGCGTGTATGTGAAACCTGTCAGGTTTGAAATGTAGCCACATCCACTGCCATCCCACGCTGGATTTGTGTATCCAATCTGAGCCAGAAGACATGCTTATTTAGTAACCAGGGAACATAGTTTTTTGCTGCTGTAACTAATCAGAAATTACTGAGAAGTAGATAAAGCAACTACTGAAATGAGAATGCATTGGTTTTGAAGGAGACGTAAACTGTGGAAAAGGGGGGCTGTTAAGTTTAAATCATAAGTACACTGGTGAACCAGAAGTAAAAGTTCCTTGCTGAGAGAGAGCCCACGCTCTAAAATGACTGACAGTTCCTAACTCACCATACTTTGACAAACTGATGCCCGTCTAACCACTGCCTTGAACATCCCATAACTAGACTGCTTTCCTTTGTGGCAATAGTGCAGAGATTGTACTTAGCACTGCAACATTGATAACAAGTTGTATGAAAGAGCATGTATGAATGTGTAATGCAAAAATTATTTAGGGGATAATAATGCATGTATTACATTATGTCCTTTTAGCACTGTGTGTATCAGACTTGGTTTATTGACCTCTATCACCAGCAAACAGTAAAGTCTGCAAACTCCTTAGTTTGAGAGATTCGACCGAGCACTATACTGCTAAAGGAATCTTGTTGTTACTTGGCCTGCACTGGAAAACTCTGAATTGTTACGCTGGACCTCACCCTTTATAGCCAAGTTTCTGCAAACTGGACACACCAAGAAAAGCAAACCTTGGTACTTATTTTAAGACACAGTTTCAGTCTAGCATACCTAAAGACATAATATTTTAAATATTTTAAAGCCACTGGATCCTTATGGACTTGTGCCTGTTACTCTGCTTTCATTTTTTTCCTGACAGATGCTGATGTTCACTAGTCAGTTTATGAATACCTTTGATAAAGGCTTATGGGTTGTTTGTTTCACGTGTGTTTATCATGTTATAGATTGCGTAATGTATACTGCTCACAAAATTAGAGGATATTACTTAATTAATTTTTGTGAGCAGTATATGTTAACTGACCTACTTGAATGTGTTGTCCTCATGTCATGAGCCAAGTACAATGATTTAGTTCATGATTGCTGTCCTCAAAATGATCGACTTGGAACGATAGAGCTCACTGAAAGCTGGGGGAAATGCCCTTTAATGGCATTATTTTAATGAAGGATTCATTGTGTTAGGTGATTTAATTAAAACTGTATTATCTTTAAATTAAAATCAAGGATTATATCTGCATTTCTACATTTTGCCTTTCAGTTTGTTTTTCAAAATATATTTTGAGTAAAATTGTTGTAAAATGCTAGGGTAAACGGTGTTTCAAGTCTAAAGACTGCTGAAATTCAGAGGGAGTAGGGGTATTATATATTAAATTAAAACTATACAAGTACCAGTTTCATTGAGGTTATACTATGATCTATTTGGCTAGATATTTGTTTTGTTTGCATTTTAGTTTACTAAACCACCTGTCTGTCAGTTAAGCAATTTTTTGGGGTAGTGGATGCACTCCTGATTTAACACAGGGCAGTTTGTGGACCTGGCCTCACTTAGAGTATTTAACCATAACAGTCTGCAACACAGCTGAGCAAGTTCAAACATGCAGGCTTTTTTTCTTGTGACAGTGTGTGACTGTAAAGCTAGAATGGAACAATTACAAATTATTACATTTTATACAAATTTTACAGCTACTGATACCTTTTGGAGGAAGAAAAAAGGCTCGAGTGAGACGCTTTTGAAAATACGTTTAAAGTTTGTAATACATTTATAACAGTTACTCTTGGATGAATGCAGAAATTCAATGGATATTTCATAGGTAAATATATACTTGAGTATAAAATAGATATAGACAATTCTGGAAACACAACATAATTTAGTTTGTTTTATATGTTTTGCCTAATTCAATTTAAGTATGTTAAAGTTTGGTGAACTGTTAGTAAAACAGTGGCAACACATGAAAAATACACAAAATCTACAAAATCCTACACAGGCAAAGGGTTGGACAAGTCCAGGAATCTCTGAAATAGTGAGGTGGCCATGCTACATGCTGTCCCTAACTTCCCACCCTAAAAGGTAAGCAAATAACAAAAAAAAAATTAGTGGCAGTAATCGTTTCCTGTTAGTGATGATGATGGAGTTGGTGTTATGCAAGTACTGGTGTTACTGATACTCACTGAACATAAATTATTTGTAAAGTTCAGAAATAGCAGTAAACCCACATAGACACAGAGATGACGTGCACCACAGAGGCGATGTCTGAGGTTGGGATCCAATGGGGTACCTCTGGGGTATCTCTATATCTCACATATACACAGGACTGCACTAGCCTAGCTGTTAAGGTACTAGACTCTGGACCTGAAGGTTCGTGATTCAAATCCAAACTCTGCCAAGCTGCCACAGTCGGGTCCCACCATTGCTTGAATTGTAAGACTGTATCACTTATAAGTCACTCTGCTAAATGCTGTAAATGTAAACATACACATTTACAGAACCTTACAATGGAGTGGTGTCCTGTTCAGGATGTACCTCTACCTGCACCCAGCGCAAAACCTCCTGCAACCCTTCTCCTCACATGGTTAATCAGGGTTAAAATAGGATACTTTGCTATCACAGTGTATCTCACTCATTATATATTATTCATTTGATATAAGTATTATTTCATTCTAAATGTGGGTTTTAACGAATTGGACTCGTTTTAGTTTCTCAGGTTCGAACACACAATCACTGCACTCCTGTTACAGTTATGTCTTTGCAGAAAGCATACCGAGGATTATTGTTCCTCTACTTTATTTATCTGTTTGAACGTCGTGCTTGCTTCTCTCATTTTTCTATCGCTCTTCCTGCTTCGCCTTATCTCTACTTCACCGCTCCTTCTCTCCTCTGCCCTTATAAGGAAACCGAACAGTGCGTGTTGAAGCAGGGCGGAAATGGAGCGCGCTGGCTGATGGGTATTATCTGTGTCACATACAGGAAGACTAGACAGACGGACTAGAGAGACAAACACACCCACTGGATTGGAGTGAAAAAGGCTCGGCTGGATCGTGTTAACGTTTGTCAGAAGGCGAAGGTAAGGAAATTATCGACTTCAATTATTATTTGCATCATTTGAGAGACGAAGGTTAAAACGTACCGATGATAAAGCGTTGCTTTTAGAAGAGGAAAAAATAGAACCGCGTACTTCCATACTACGTAGTACGTTAGAATAGTACACAGTCAGCGGTGTCGTTGCGATCTGACATACTGTTTAGTAGGGTAGTGTGCGGTTTGCGAAGGAGCCCTTAAGAGCAAGAAACGGCATCGTGAGCTGCTAATCCCGGTTTTTGACGCCGGGGGGAAATGTAGTCGAAATACTGTGTTTGTAGATTAGTGACAAGGTGATCTGCATGCAGAAGACGATGTTTCGCTAATTAGGATTTTTTAAAAGTTCAGATTAAGACTGCACTGTGTTCTGCAGACGGTGCAAATAAGATTCAGGAAATAACACTGACTAGTCATTCAGTCTGCTCAAGTACTGCAGTTGATCTGCCTCTTGCACCACTAGGGGCTTTGTTTCTGTTGTTGCAATTGTTTGAGATGTGCAATAAAAAAGCTCCTATGATGCTCGATGTGATGAAATGTTAATTTCGATATCACAATAAACGATTGGACTTGATGTTTATCTCCTGTTTTGGTTGTTTGTATGTCTTACTACAAAAGTAACGTTTGTAATATTATTAGATCAATATTACCAGCTTCCTTTCACTTGTATCTCTAAATGTCATGGCATACACCGTGACCAGATAAATAGTTCAAATGCTTTATAAAATACAATGAGCGTGACACTGTTCAGGCTGCCTGCACTGAGAGTGGATGTGATGTGGCCTACATATCTGAGACTAAAGCAGAAATGACCCGTTTTAGTCCAGAACACACTACATCTTTTTGCCTCAGATTTATTTAACCGCGAGCATGGAAGATCTTTTGCTCGATTGTAGTTAGTTGTACAATTTCTAAACGCAGAGCTAGCAGTTTGTGGGTTTCTCTGTGCTTTGCGCTTTGCATGTTGTAACAAGTAACAAAATATTTGCAGGACCAGAGGGAACCAGCACAGGCACACTCTTTGACATTCAAATTTGTTCTCTGGGCACACCTGTACCATATTATTCTTTTGTTCAAAAAGAATTGCTTTGTCACTTTGTATTTTGCACTTAAATAATGTTATCTGAGGTGCATTGATAATTGTCTTAGTTGCCACCATACACCAGAACAGATCTCAGTAGAGTCTGGTCATTAGTAGCACCCTTGGGAATTTGTGTGTTTTCCATCCAGAGGTGTCCAGTTGAACATAATGGTGAGTCGCTGGGTTATTTTGAAGTTGTAATTTCTCTGCATAACCCTTAATGCTTCAGCGGGTAAGCATCTAATGTTGACGTCTGCCAAACTCTAATATATCTGTTGTTTTATGTGTAGGTTTTCGTGTTCCAGAGTTATTTTGTTTTAGATTGTTGTGATTTCCTTATCTGTGAATAATGTGCTACATAACTTTTCAAAGGTACAGACTGACAAATACAGTCTTGCATAGATTAATGTTGTTAGCTGTACTTATTGTTGTTTGAGTGATTGGGATAGTTACATGGGATGGTTGCGTGTTATCACAAAGAATAACAAATTCTTTTTGTGTGGATTAGGCATGGCAGAACTGGCAGGTCTGGTGCAGCGGTTGGAGGTTGCTGTGGGCCGACTAGAGTCCATTTCCAACATTGGAGGCACAGGTGGCACTCCTGTTAATGCTGGAGGTAATAGAAAGCAAACAATGACTCAGGTCCTATTAGTGATGCTGCAAACTGTTTATTTTTGTTGGAGTGCAGCAGGTATTCACTAATAAAGTCAGCCTGCTTTTAGATAGATTATGTAAATGTCAACATTAGGTGAATGGTAAAGTATTTGTTAAAGCCTTTCTTTAGCTGACATCTGATCATGCACTTGTCACTCTCTGGCTGCAGCTGTATCTGCGTACGTTGAGGCCTTTGATGCCCTGATCTCCGGTCCTGTGGCTGAATACATCAGCCTGAGTCAGAAGATAGGGGGAGATGTCCAAAAGCACGTATGTAACACTGTGTGGACTGACCAGTACTGTATCACTAAATATATTCTTTTGCTTTATGTCTGTTTTTTGTTTATTGTGTGTTCTGGTTCTGTTTTGTTTGCAGGCCGATATGATGAAGCAAGCTTTCACCTCTCAGAGGCAGCTTCTTGTGACAGCCTCCTGTTCCCAGAAACCCTCTGATGTAAGTATTCCCTCATGAAATGAAGGTCATAGTTACTACTCTAATCAAACTGCATTTTCTATTCAGGTGTATTTCGATTTGCTGTAAGTTGTCTGTTTTATCACATCTATAGACCACTTTGACCTCTCTACTGGCTCCAGTGTCTAAACTGATTCAGCAGGTGCAAACATTCCGGGAGCAGAACCGCTCCTCACCGTTTTTCAACCACCTATCAGCTGTCAGTGAGAGTGTGCCCGCCCTTGGATGGGTTGCCATGGTGAGTGCTGTCGGCATTTGTATGTTGTCATTTCTTAAATCCAGTGTATACTTGAAACAGGCCAGTTATTCATGCTGGAAATGGTTTCCACAGTGAGTCAGTGTGCTGCAGCTTTTTTTCTGATTTGACAACAGTCACCTACTGTTCCATTCTAGGGGACTGAGGCATTTGTTAAACTACACTGCTCACAAAAATGACTGGATATTTCATTTTGATGCAGTAGAGGAAATAATTATTTGATCCCTTGCTGATTGTGCAAGTTTGCCCACTTACAAAGATATGAACAGTCTATAATTTTAAGGGTATGATTATTTTAACTGTAAGAGATAAAATATTTAAAAGTTACATTGTATAAAATATATAAATTTATTTGCATTTTGCAGAGAGAAATAAGTATTTGATTCCTCTAGCAAACAAGATTTAATACTTGGTGGCAAAACCCGTGCTGGCAAGCACAGCAGTCAAATGTTTTTTTGTAGTTGATGATGAGGTTTGCGCACATCAAGCAACTTTGGTCCACTGCTCTTTGCAGATAATCTCTAAATCACTAAGATTTTGAGGCTGTTGTTTGGCAACTCAGACCTTCGGCTCCCTCCATAAGGTTTCTATGGGATTAAAGTCTGGAGACTGGCTAGGCCACTCCATAACCTTAATGTACTTCTTTTTGAACCACTTGTTTATTGCTTGGACTGTATGGTTTTGGTAATTTTCGTGCTGGAAGACCCAGCGATGATTTTTAATGTCATGACGTAGAGAAGGAGGTTGTCACTCCGGATTTGATGCTCCATCCATTCTCCTATTGATATGGTGAAGTAGTCCTGTGCCCTTAGTAGAGAAACACCCCTAATACATAATGTTTCCACCTCCATTCTTAACAGTGGGGACGGTGTTCATTGGGTCATAGTCAGCATTTCTCTTCCGCCAAACACGACGATTTGAGTTAATGCCAAAGAGCTACGTTTTTGGCTCATCTGACTACAGCACCTTCTTCCAATCACTTTCAGAATCATCCAGGTGTTCCAAACTTCAGACATGCCTGCACATGTGCATTCTTCAGCAGGATTTTAATCCATTACAATGTTTTCTTGGTGACTGTGGTCCCAGCTGCCTTAGGATTATTCAGTTCAACTCAATGCAATTCAATTCAATTCAATTCAATTCAAATTATTTATATAGCACTTTTTACAATGGAACATTGTCTCAAAGCAATTATTACGATTATTACCAAGTTCCCAGTGTAATTGTAGGCTGATTTCTTACCTTCCTCATGATCAGACATGCCCCACAAGGTGAGATTTTGTGTGGATCCCCAGATCAAGGTCAACTGACAGTCATTTTGTTTTTCTTCCATTTTCTTACAATGACACCAAACATGACTCCTTCTTGTCCAGAGTCTTACTTATGGTTTTGAAGCCCATTCCAGCCTTGTCTTTGGTCTTGCCCATGTTGGAGAGGGATTAAAGTCTGACTGATTAATTGAGTCTGTGGACAGATATCTTTTAAACAGGTGATAATTTAAGACAGCTATCTTTATTGCAGGTAAGGAGTTGATTAGGAGCGTCTAACTGGCCTGTAGGAGCCAGAACTCTTAATGTTTGGTAGGGGATCAAATACTTCTCTCTGCAAAATGCAAATAAATGGATACATTTTATACAATGTAATTTTCGGAATTTTATTTGAGATATTTCATCTCTTACTGTTAAAATAATCCTACCCTTAAAATGATTTTTTTTCTTGTCATATTTTTGTAAGCGGGCAAACTTACAAAATCACCAAGGGAGCAAATAATTATTTCCTCCACTGTATAAGAACAGCTGGGTCAAACTATGAGTGTGGAGGATCTTCAGGACTGACTGTACATCTCCCGACTGTAGGCAAAGGTGTCATAAAGGCACATCTAGAAGGCAATCTCTCTTCAAGAGGTACACTACCCAAAAGTAGACTCTGAGAGCCTTCTGAGAGCTATAGGGGAAGCACATTCATGCCCTGTTGTGGCGAGACCTAGTGTTTTATCAGTCCACACCAGTAATCATATCTGCCTGTGATGTAACTGTATGCCACATTGTGCAGCAATCTGAATGCCTTTTTTTTGGCATGTTATAAAAAAGGCATTAATGATGAAGACAATACCGAGCTTTCCTGTGTCTCAGCTTGACCTCTTGAATCTGACAGCTGTACTGATGTACAAGTTCTTCAATTTGCTGCTTCACTTCAGACTGCCTGCGTGAAAACATCTCAAGGTTACCACAGCAAATACCAAACAGCTGAAGTTATGAGAGCGTTTTTTCCCTGATGTCCCAGATTGATGGGTTGAGTGGGATGGGAGTTGTTTCCTTCGCACCCCCAGCTCATTGCTTATTGCTTATCCTTCTGCAGATCTACAATCTTGTCCCTGACATTCTTAGACAGCTACTTGGTCTTGCCCATGGTGGGGAGATTGAAGTCTGATGGATTGACTGATGTTAAGGACAGGTGTCTTTTATACAGGTGACAAGTTGAAAATGTGTCATTAATGCAGATGAGGAGTTGAAATTAGGAGTATCTAACTGGTCTACTGGAGCCAGAATTCTTGCTGGTTGTTAGGGGGATCAAATACTTATTTCACTCAGTTAAATGCAAATACATTTATAATATATAATATAATATATATAGTGTGATTTTCTGTTTTTTGTTTTAATTATTTTAAATATATTTTAAACATAATCTTTATTATTAAAATTATATTATAGATATATTTAAAACCATTACAATGATAGACTATTAATTTGTTTGTCAGAGGGCAAGCTTACAAAATCAGCAGGGGATCAAATTATTTCCTCCACGGCTCTCCTAGGGTAACTGTCTGTCTCCTGGAATCTCCCCCATGTTGGGAGACACTCTCAAACCTTCTGGCAATGGCATGTATTGATTGACTACCTGTACAACTACTGTAAGGTACAGGTACCACACCATGGTATTAGTAGTGATGCTGACCCTAGCCAACTGCAAAACTAGTGAAAAAAATCAGCCAGAAAAGATGAGATGGGACAAAATGTCAATGGCTTTCACCTATTAAACCATTCCTGTTTGGGATCGTCTCATAATTAGTACTCTAGTGCAGATTTACTTATACCCATACTCACTTTAGTGACTCTTGTTCAAGGTCTTCACATTTGAACTGCAGAGATTTGCATGTGTCTGTTGTTAGACATAGTAATGCAGAATTAGTATTATGCCACAGAACCACATTTCTTACTCTACAGTGCACAATGATTAAACAATTCAAGGATTCAGGAGGAATTGCGTAAAGGAATTTCAGACCCAGACACGATCCATCTTCATTGCTCTCACTGAGGGAAGGAGGTTGTTGGTCAAAATCTGACAATACATGACCCCATCCATCCTCCCTTTAATATAGTGCAGAAAAGTACCCCAAGGTATGATGTTTCTACCCCCATGCTTCACAGTTGGGACGGTATTCTTGGAATTGTATTCATCCTTTTTCGAGTAGAGTTCATACGAAAAAGCTCTACTTTGGTCTCATCTGACTACATTACCTTCTCCCATGCTTCCTGTGGAATACCCAGATGGTTATTGACAAACTGTACATTTGCTGGTGTGAGCATGGGGACCCTTGTGAGCACTGCAGGATTTTAGTCCATGATGGTGTAGTGTGTAACTAACAGTCATCTGTAGTTTTGGGCTAATTTCTGACCTTTCTTAAAATCATCCTTACTTCATGAGGTAAAATCTTGCATGGAGCCCAGAACCGAGTAAGATTGACAGACATCTTGTGTGCTTCCATTTTCTAATAATTGCGCCAACACTTGTTGCCTTCTCAACAAAATGTCCAGTAGCCCATCCAAGCCTTGTGCAGGTCTACAAGTTGGTCCCTGATGCCCTTAGACAGCTCTTTGGTCTTCAGCTTGGTGGAGAGATTGGTGTGTGTTTGACAGGTGACTTTTATACAGGTAACAGCTTCAAACAGGTTAAAGAAAAACTAACAGGTGTGTGAGAGACAATTCTTGCTGGTTGGTAGGTGATCAAATGCTTATTGTATGCAATAAAATGTAAATTCATTATTTAAAAACCACACAATGTGATTTACTGGATTTTTTTTAAGATTCTGTCTCAAAAAGGGTAACTACAGTAAAAATGACAGATCTCTCCATTCTTTGCAGGTGGGAAAGCTTGCAAAATTGGCGGTGTATCAAATACTTACTTTCCACACTGTATATAATCATACTTACATATACGGTATATAAGTATTATTGTTTGTCATTGTTTAAAAACAACCTGAATGCATATAAAACCCATTACCTTGATAATAGTGTATTCCATTTGATTTATGCACATTATAAAAACAGTTAACTAGACCGTAGAAGTTTACGTGTTCTGACTTTAAACTCAACTGTACCTTCTTTTTCGTTCAAAATTCCCTGCAGCTTTAAAACCTCAATTGACACTGTGAAACAGACCACAGAATGAAATGGTAATTAACAGACACAGATCAGCCATAACCTTAAAACCAGTGACAGGTGAAGTGAAAAACATTTGACAGCGTGACGTTCTGGACAGTGTTCTGCTGGGGAAAACTTGGGACTGGCATTCATAAAGATATAGGCCTACTTTGACACACCACCTACCTAAACATTTTGCTTTGGCTATGGTAAGCAGGACTAGCTTTTAAATAGCTGACGAGTAAAAATGAATAGTCGTTCAACCCCTACTGTCAATAGGAAATCAATACCACTAACCAGAACCCCATGGAAGCTTTAAATTTCAGATATTTGACCCAGCCACCTTGTCATAGTGACTGTCCCACACATCCAGCATGTTCACCACAAGAACTGAACCTAATATGTATAATAGCACTTTCAAATTTAGCACAGTGATCATTTATTCAATTCCTTTTAGGGTTTTGCTCATTTCTGTGCTACAGCATATTCTGTCGCATAAACACACTCGCAATATAACAACTTGCACATGCTGTTTCTTATAAAAGAATCTAATAAAAACAAGTACAGCAGAATCAGGTTAATGGGACCACATCGGGATGCGATTGTTTTGGTCCTAATAACTGGCTGGTCTGATTAAACGAACATGCCCTATGTTACAAGATGGGACGTGCTATAATTTATGAAACATATTAAATGTTTATTAAACCTTTATTGTGCGATATACACGTATAGAGAACGTACA
>JAUZST010082918.1:0-46629 GCA_034779995.1 Parotocinclus haroldoi | reverse complement strand
GCTTTGTATCCGCTCTAAGTGGCGACTTGTGGCTTCTTTTTCTTATTCGCTTCTCACCTTCTTTGGTCCGATTAAACCGACTCTCGATCGAAATAAGCGAATAAAATCACACGTATATAATAGGATTTGTTTCAGCACTTTAGGATTTGGTTCGAAAAAAGCGGATGCTCCCATTAAGCGGATTCGACTGTGTTTGCGTCTCAGATTCCCTTTTTGATACTTTTTGAGACGGTAGAAATCCACCAGCTAAATGAAAGTGTATAAACGACTCTTCGCATGTTTGTTTCAACAATAAAAGGTCAGCCAGTCTACGAGTGAGATTAAAATGATGGGAACCGTAGTGTCTGTAGTGAAGGGTAGCTTCCTCTTGGTAAAACTCAAACTCGGAGGCTCCTGGATAATTGTTTAATTTTGTGATTGTTCCATTTGAATTTTAGAGACAAGCTTGAAAGCAAGCAGCCTCGGCTTTATGGTTGGTAAGAGTGAAGCTTTTGAGCGAAGGGTTTAACCAGGATTCACCCAACTGACACTGAAATTACCTGAGACATTCTTAATAGATACATGTAGACTTTGGGAAGTCACTAATTACGACTACAAATGGTGTGCATGTGTGTAATCCACCTAATTAGCCTAATGCTAATTAGATTAAAGAGCCACTGGTGAACCCTTTGACTCACAGCTGATTTGATTTACATTTGGGCTGGGTCCTACCTAATTTTTAAGACCCAGGCATTAAAGAAGCAGCTCTCCAATGAATCTTTGTAAGCACCTTATTTACGAGTGGTTCATGTCTAAACAATAAGTTGCACTAGAAATGCAAGTCTTGTTCCTGTTCAGGACGACAGGGGGTTGCGTGAGGACTTCAAACCGTCCTGAAGCAGCAGTGGCAGTTGCTGGGAATGCTCTCTGCTGGGTGTGGGCTTATGAAGCATGCACAGGCAATAACCTTTTTGTTCCCTGAAGGTTCTTCACTACGTGTCCATCTTAGAAGGTCAATATTCTCAGATCATTTTCGCTTACCGCTGGGGCGATTGGTATTCTGCCCCATTTTAGCTCTCACTGAGCCGGCTTGGCTTTTGACGAGGCGTACCACAGTGTTGGCTCTGTGCAGAATACCAAACCCAGAGAGCTCAGTCATGACTCTGCTTTGTCCAAACTGTAGGGCTGCACGACCATGCGTTCGGTTTTGATGAGTTATTGAACACCGAATGCAGCAGTGACTGTGTTTGTCAGTACTCTGATCAACGGGTTTACATGCCCTTGGCTAATCAGGTAGTGGAAAATCTCCAGTAAACCCAGCAGGATTTTTGATTTATACTTTGCAGCCAATAATCTCGCAGAAGCATGTGACGGAAACGTCTAATTTGAACGATTCAGTCATGAAATTCGCAATTTTATTGAGCATTTACAGCATTTTAGAGTTTTGGAGAATCCACGGATGCTGCGTTTAATTCTGGGGCTACCCTAATCCAGCGGGTTAAAAAAGCCAACCAGGTCCATGGAAACTACGAGAAGGTAAGAGAGGTGGACCTGGGAACCGTGTTGCACTCTGGTGTTACATGCATGCGCATGCAAGCAATTGTAAGGTAAGGGTTTGTGGGGTTCTGCTTCTTTCTGTACCCGCTGCAGGTCTTTACGGTCAGTGGGCTCTCAACAGTTGCTCTGTAAAAGCAGGTGCTGTGGAAGGTGGTAGTGCTCCAGTCCCCTGAGTTAGTAGAGTCTCTGTTGTGTTGAGTCCCTACTTGGTGTTGTGTGTTCGTAGCCCATGTGAGGTCAGAAGAGATGTGTACACCGAGGAACCGAAAGCTCTCCGCTCTCTCAACCTCCTCTCCGTTGATGCAGAGAGCAGAGGGCTCAGTGCGCGTTGATCTTCTGAAGTCCACGACAAGTTCCTTGGTCTTGCTGGGGTCAGCCCTACCATGGCGGTGTTGGAGGCGTGAATAGGCGGACGACCAGTTTGTGTGGCATTACTGTATTACTGTATCACAGGGGACCTTTTGCTCCGCAACTGTAACCGCTATGCAACCACAGCGCACGAGAAGCACAACCATCTGAGGGAGGAAAGAGGTGATCTCCCTATTTCTGCGCGGTGCATGGTAGGCGGATGGGACGTGACGGAAGTGGCATGGATCGCCTGCTAGTGAAAAGACGCGGTCTCGGGCGTGAGTACTATTTGCGAGGCATATTTTGCTCTACGTTCCTCCTTCCTTGGCCAAAACCGTTGACAGGGGAATAGGGCATGACCAAATTGGAGTGGGAAACAAAATCCAGGACTTCCCTTAGTTTTTCCTCAACGTTATACCCGACTGTGTGTTGTGATGAGTCTAAAGGCTATTGTTTTCTTCTCATAAATCTGGAGGTCCCATGTTCTGCTTTCCTTTTTGGTCTTGGTTTTGAACACTCCATTGCTTGAGGGTTTGGACACTTGCAATGAGCCTTGATCCAATCTCTTAGTGGAGAAATGAAATGCAAGTGGGGGGCCTGTTAGAAAGCAGCTGCCAGCTTTAATTACACTTGGATGGTTAGTTCTTAGTGAAAGGATGCACGGACACAAGGCTTCTGTTTGTCTGCAGCTTTGCCTCTGTATTGCCTTGGCTTTCTCTATGGAGTTCATTAAGAAACAAAGATCTCCATAGAACGAAATGCTCAAATATAGACTCCTTTTATTCCTTTCCTCTTTTTTTTCCACTCATACGAGCCACATGCTGGATTACATCACTTTTATATTGTTTACCGTCTATCAATATCTGTGCTCCACAGTAATATCACATTTTGGGACGTCGGCCAGCTTTTAATCAGAGTAACAACCGATCGTTAAGATTATGGATGTAAATTCCTTACTACGATTTTGTTACAGAGCTCGTTTGCAGGGCAGCAATTTTCTCAGCGCGCCATAATTTATCAGCTTAATAGACTCAGTAAACAGAAAGCAGATCAAAGTATCCTGATGCAGGATCAAGTGGAGCCTGCCATTGTTAATTGCTCCTTGGTTAATCTGAAGTCCTGAATCTTGTCTTCCCGCTGGACCCTTGAGCAGGTCCTCCGCCAAATAATGTACGGGTTAAACAGATGATCTCTGAGCATTGTGCTTCAGTGGTAAACAATGCTGAATTGTAATCGGAGACGTTTGTGCGTTTCCTGGGTCTGCTCAGGTGGTGCAATTGTCTGATGTCACAAGTTTGGAAATCGGTTGTGCCTTTTATCTGGGCTGGGCAGATAGTCTCTGCAACCGACTGCTAGTGACTGATCAAGGAGGATTTGCATGGATATTGAGAACATCATTTGTTCCTCTACTATGTTTCTCCACTGTCGTTGCAGTACAGCAGCCCAGTGGTTAAAGGAAGTGGATAGTGGTCACCACAGATTTACACTCTACACGGTTTTTCTACGAAAAATACTAAAGAATAGGGTGATATAGTTTATAACTCACTTTTTAGGGTAAGAGGTACAGATCCATGAGGATAACTGCCTGTACTACAACTACAAGAATCATCTGCAAGACTCGTAAATGAACTGGATTATTATTAGCCTGGACACCGCAGCAAAAACAACCAAAGCAAACAGTAAACAAACAAACAAGTGTAGACTGTAAATATTCTATTAAAACGAGTCACCTAAATCCATTTCCACCCTCTTTAAATGTTGGCTGAAGCCATTAAGTCCTGCTGGTCGATCAATGCGCTGGGCAACAAACACAAAAGAGCTTCTGTTGCCAGCGATCGTGATATCCAGTGAGACCCAAATTGCTACGCGCGTGATGTGTCCTGGTGCAATCCAATCTGTGGTCGGCTGGCTGGGAGTCTCGACAAAATCTCTCTTTGTAATTCAAAGCGTTTTTCGATGACAGTGAAATGAGACAGTGAACGATGACAGTGAACGCTTGAGTGCAGATGCACCTTTGACACCAGCAAGTCACAAATTTCTTGAGGCGTGAAGGCTGCAGCGCCTGGACCGTGCGACTTCAAAAGAATCGGCGTCCATTAATTCATGCTTGCTACACATTTTACGTGAGACTGGTGTTCATGGGGCTTTAAAAGAACGGCCTGAGCTGTTTGTGACAACTGATGGGAATCCATGTGAACATTTATATGACTGTTATTCCAGCAGGCATCATAGAGACTCCTGTCAGTTTTAAACACGTTGGTGTTAGAGTTTCCATTCCGACTGACTTTGACATTCTATGGAGTGACCAGCGCTCTGAATTTGGAACCTTCACGTAGTTCCTTTGATGTTTTTCAGAAAGGGCGTCGAACCTCCAAGTCAGACGTACGGAATATGTCATTTTTAAGAAAAACCTCCAGTGTCTTTCGTTTGCTTTGACTTTTATTTCGGCGCAGACACTATGATCTGAGACATTGCATGTTTTGTCTGGTTGATTTCATTTCATTTGTTAATAAACCATTCATTCCTATTGGCCATGTGGTTAAACTGTGGCAGCGGTGGGATTTGAACCCAGGACCATCAGCTCCAGAGATAGGGTCCGGAGACCAGTACCTTAACTGCTAGGCTACCGAAGTCTCTCTTGATGCAGCTCCAACCGACAGATCAGAGGTCACGGATCTTCAGGGCAGGTTCGCACCCCAGCCCTTTATGCACTAAAATTCCTCTTTGAATCGTTGAATATTAATATTATGCGCTGTAGGAGGGAGAAACATGCAAATCCCTTCCAATCTTGGTTTGCACAACAAACATTTCTAGAATATTCCTATGCGTTTGTTGACTAGAAATCTTCTGCCCATGATTGCTCCTCAGTCTAAACCCTGTGTTATCATGATAACACACACACACACACACACACACACACACACACACACACACACACACACACACACACACACATCCATTTATAAGTGATAGGATTTATATTTGTAAAAATACTGTTATTTTATTTCCATTTTTTCCTTTGCAATTAGAGGTGCCACCCTATCAAAAACAATCATTATTTTATTGTATTTATTACTATTATTGTTGTTACCAAACACAGCCATGCTTAATAAAGCCACTTTTCGATTAGATTTGATAACAATCACCTGCTGACATCAGATACTGGGTTTTTGGACCTCACTTCTGGCTCCGGTCCCAACTTTTTTTTTATTACCAAATGAAATGAAAGCTGAAGAGACAAAACACGAAATATCTCGACTTCATTGTGTGTAGTTGGCATGTTACTCTATGGGCACCTTTCCCCAATAGTTATTTCGGGAACACTAACATTCATCACATTCAGGCTTCACAAGAGCAAGCTGTGCTGTGCTAGTGGACTGAAAACAGTCATAAATTGAGGCAGGATTAGATGCTCAACTTAATTTCGGTTTCTAATAACATAAATCCTTCCTCAAACATGCTGCACGGCTTGCGAGACTCCATTTACTCGGCTCAGCCCGGCGAAGGTCCGTTAAGGCCACGTGGCTGTTTGAACCACGAAATCGATGGTCGTGTCCAAATATTTGCCCAAACACCTTAAGCCGGGACAATTACAGTGACGAATCATCTGTGTGGCTGAGCTGGCAGCGCTGAGTGGGACGTTTAAGCAGCACTGAAGTGTAGATCCCAATCACCACCACCTGTTACTCCGTGGTTTTACAGCATGTTAATGATATGAGAGAGCCCTAATGAGCTCCAGAGCCCATATTTATCTACGTAAACAAGCTTCTCTGGATCCTTCTACTCTATATACTTTCACCCAGGACGTTATGAAAGCCCCGTTAAGTAGGATCCTTTGCCGGATATGGACCTTTTAGTTTTTTAGCTCCCTCGTTGCAGGTCACTAGGGAACCAGCTGTCTTGAGCCAGCATGTTGACGCCATCTCACTGTTTTGATAGACTGCTCTTGTTTGGTCACAGAAATGAACGATGGAATCCCAAGACTACCCGGCTGCCTGGGGAATATGGCTGTTGATCCAGATGCTGATCCAGAGGTTGTGGTACATACTGCTAGATGGAGAGTGGGAAGGGTCATGGCTTATCCAGCCGAAGGTGTAAGTGGCTGATAACAACGGTGGAGATTTTGACCTCCATCAAGTACCTTTACTGTAAAAACGAGCTCTGCAAAGCCATCAGTGTTCTGGATGACCCGTCTCACACTTTCCCAGGCTCTTCAGACATTGTAATTTCCGTGCCGAAGCAATACAGCTTCTCAGTGTATAGTTGTTTTAAAAGTAGTAATATCAACTTTTCTTACGTTGAAAAAACACAGAAGCACAAGTCAACAATTCTCTACAAGCTGGAGTAAGCCATTACTTATTATAGCGTCATGATGGCTGTTGCCGCCCAGTCCATATGTCCAGGATGTCCACTCGTAGAAGACTGTGGTGTCAAGCATCACAAACTGAGAGTCATAAGTCTTTGGTATACTCACCGCAGACATTGTAGTCCAAAGCATAGAACAAATCTACACGCTGTTATTTTCAGGCCAGTTGGACAGGTCCGGCTATTTTTGTTTGCTGCGACTCAAGCCTATTCTGGCACCATTACAAGAATCAATTACCAGCTTGAAGGTAATTCTGCGTTAACATTCCATTTAAATGCAAAACCACAAATTCCTGAAAATAACACACAGCACAAACAAGGACAACGGAAAAGACAACAACAAGTAGCAGCCACACCAAGAATCATTTCTTACAATCGACCATTCACCAAGATATGGGACTGCAGTGGTTAAACAGCTATTGTACTACAATACAACCAGAAGGTCCAGGGTTCAAATCCCAATTTAAAAGACTACATGTACGTTTTAATTAAGGAAAAGTACAGTAAAGCGAAACAAAAGTCATTTGACCAGGGGTCCCTAAAATATTGTGACTGTGGTGGCCTACATTTTAAGGTACTGGACTGGAATGCAGAGGGTTCAAATACAACCCGAGACACTGTTGCGTCCTTGAGTGAGACCCTTAACCCACCGTTAGCTTGGATTGTAAGACAATCATTCGTAAGTTGGATAAGTCTGGATCAGAGCATCTGTTCAATAGCTAAAACGGTGTCAGATGTTAGCTTCAGTTCTTAACCTTCATCCCTGGCCTACCCATAATGCTTATGGGAAAAACTGTGCATGCCCAAACGTTTGGTGCCCTCCAATTCCCCAATTTCTCCCACTTTCCCCCCAATTCTCCCGTCTCACTACATCCCTGCCACATTTCCAACCCCTCCACCGATGGAAGAAGGGCCATTGTTTGGTTCGAAAACGGGACTGAACTTTAAAGTGGAAGTTCTTCTGCTTGAAGCTGTTTGAAGCACACTGGGTAAGACAGACTTACTCAGACATCAATAGGATAATAGTCCTCCAAATTGGCCTCAAAGCACCAGGACGGATCTAAAGACGCATTCATGTTTGGCGCTGGACATGTTTTGACTGATCAGCTTCACTTTGTCTAACTATAATGGATTGGACTCGGTAAATTGGGTTCATTTGCAAACCCCATGAATTTAGCACATGACATAAATAAACGTTGGTAGTAATAAATCAGGGCTATGTAGTTGAAAGAGCAAGCAGCTGTTTCTAACAACTGCAAACATGCCTTGGCTCTGGTCATAAAACCCTGGCGTACACGAAAGACGGCTGTAACGATATGCTATGCTCAGGCAGATTGGACAGGACGTAGTTGGGGTTCAGCACACAAAGACCTCCCTTCATTTTCAAGAGCAAAACCTGATAATTGGCAGAAGATATGGAACAGAAACACCAAAGTGAGCAGAGACCAAAGTGTCTGGCCCAGCAGCACAGCACATTGGGTCTGATTTACTAATGGATTGTGTGCAAACGTATGTGCATAATACAAACAAAAATGGCTGATTTACAAAGGTCTGCACTGGATCGTGTCTTGTCCCTTCTGCGGACTGACCGAATGAATATGTAAACTGGCTTTGATCTCCTACTGAAGGTGCAAAATGCATGGGGGGAAATGGTTTTGTGATTATTTTTTTTTTAATTTAACCTCCTGAAATCAACCTGGCATCCTCAGGTATTTTTACATTTGACCTTATCTGAACTTGTCATCAAGTACAACAGCCAGTTTGAACACAAAGCTTTCAAAACGAAGACCAGAAAAATGAATGTTCAAACAAATAAACACATTTTATTTGGGGTCAGCAGCTAATTGAAGTCCAAAGAAGCCATCTAAACCCAGTGGTGGCTGGGCATTTTCGGAATACATTCCCATAGGGTCACTTCATTTTACTGGCTAACCCAGAATACTGGCACCGATATACTGACATTTGAGAGACCAACCATGTTCCTGATTCCAGACTGATTTTGAGTGGGACGGTCAAAGCAGCGAACTGCCCATGAGATGTTTGGTTCCTGTTTCGTTCCAGTATCCGATGGGCCTTATCACAGTCATAACACTGGCACCACGGGCACACTAGACTCCCAGGGAAGGGACACACAGGAACCAGCGTCAGTTCTCTACGTCCGGGTCTCCAGTGCAGATTTTGACTCCTGCACTTGCAGCCGACAACGGCAAATTCAGCACGGGGGGAACTGGGAGTGTGTGTACATGGAAATCACACTGGTGTGTGGTTGATTTTGCAGGTTCCATTCATTGAAAGGTACGCCTGTGTATAGTGTATAGAGCGTCTTCATATGGCCATGTAGTGGACAGGCTTTCGAACAGGGAGCCACAACACTGCAGCCTGTTTGAAGTTTAATGAGCGGCGCGCAGCATGATGCCGCAGAGATATTTGATCGTCGGATTCACCAAGATACTACATTCCATCGAGATATACTGATAATAAAAATGTTTCGGAAGACATTTAACTCCATTTTTCGGAACCGAAAGGGAAGCCAGGTTTCCAGTGTAGTCTCAAAGATCTTAAAGGCAGAGAAAGCCAAGCAATCAGGAGCATCAAAAGAGGTTCTTTGGAATATGGTGAAACCATGCTGCATACCATGGATCAGGAGATTTTGCAAAAAGCTAAAGTGCATGGTGTCTTTGGAGCAAAAAAAAAAAAAAGAGTCATTTTCAGTTTTGACATTGAAATTTGAAATCTATTTTTCATTCAAGGTTTTAACTTTTCAGTCTCAATGTTATGCTGTGATTTGCAGTGTGAAACGTTGCATTAAATTAGAGCAAAATGTTCGTTGGAATCGCTTTCACAACTAGTCTCAGACGTCTGGCCTACACTGTTATTACTCAGAATTACCAAGAAACCCAGAGCTACATTTTCCCAAGTAAATTATCGGATTATTGATTCACTAGACCGAGCGTGTTCTTTAAACATTATCACCCATGTAAACCATTTCATTCTGAATTGTGCTCAACCAAGGTCACCTTAAAATCACGATACACACTCCTCCTATAACCCGAGAAGTCTACCTACAACTTTCGATCCTTATCACAGGTATTCAACGAATTCCTTTTTTTTTTACCAGGTTCAGTGAAGCATCCCTGACAACTGAAAACAACGTGCAGCATCAGCTCTGACTCATGCAGACTTGCAAGAACCAACAAACCTGAAACCTTGGCAGACTAATTAGGTGTCTGAAATAAGCCGCTATAACATCGTACTGGTCGCTGGCTTCTAACTGCTGCCCTTTGAAGCTGGCAGTGCATATCGGATTCAGTCCAAAGTTTCTGGACGGGCTCTGGTCTCTGATCAGAATAGCAAGCATGCCTTGTCGATGAATCAGTAACTCAGGGCAGAGGATCAAAAGGAATAATTACTGCAAAGAAAGCATAGAATATCACTGGAGAGAAAAAAAAAATGAACTGCGTGGTTTGGGGATTTGTGAAGTTGTGAAGCTGTTGTTCAATTTCACATGTGAAAAAAAAAACATCTTCCTATTTGTTTCCACTAATGCACTGATTACTCATTTATAGAGTTTAGCAGATACACCTATCTAGAGCAACTTAGAGCTGAGCTAAGCAGTTGAGGGTTACGGACTTGGTTGGTGCTGGACGTGGGATTGAAAAAGTAGTCCAACCTTGAAAAAGTAGTCCTTAGCCTTAACTTTGCTTTAACTGCCTTTAGTTAGCATGTGACCCGCCTTTACTGGGCTGCCTGACGATAATTATCCAACAACTGCTTCAGAGTCCATATAGGAAGTGCTTTAGATCAGACAGCTGACACATTAAACCTGGCAATTTAAGACTTAGGAGTGGCTGGTTGGCCTCCTAGTGAAAATGGGGCATCCGGTGGGACCTGGCAGTGAGACAGACATCATGTTCTACTGAGCTGTCGTCATAACCGAGCTGTTTTTCTTAGTGTTAAGGTTTGTAAGTGCGGCTGCAACCCTACACAATGGGGTAAAAAACCATCATTACTTTGTAACCTGCACCTTTGTGTGTTTGTATCATCTGAATCTTTAAGGTGAGAGTGTTCATATGTAGGGGTTCCCATATGTCCCCTTAATGATAAAATTCATTCAGTAGTGTAATGCATAAAGCGTAAGGTGTAAAGCTGAAGCTTTTTTGGGGGGTATCGAGGGTAAGGTTAGGTTACAAAATACAGGGGAAATGCCTCATGCGCCCTTACAGGAGCCTGCTCACAACTAGACCGCCCACGTAAGATACAACCCTTTTGAATCTTGAATCTCATCCCATTTTGTGATTTGAGATAACGTTCTTAAACAAAGCTGATCATTATTTAGCAGGTGACCTTAGCCAAAGTGACTTTGTGAAACTGATACGATTGTGTGCCTTGTTCAAGGAACCAGGATTTGAACCCTGGACCAGTACTGTAGCCACAAGGTTATCACTGTGATCTCTTGTGATCTCTCGATCCGGCTCACAGAGGGCTTTGGAATCTATCCCGGTTCTCGCCGAGCACAGATGGAAGTACACTCTGGGCAGGGTGCTTGAACCTGACTCGACGCGGTGGTGGTCTAGAGAATTTCATTTCACTGGATATGAAACTGTGTGATCTGCTCCACAGGCGTATGTGACATTTAATATTCCCATTACAGCTCATATTTTTCGACCAGATTACCTCCTGACCTTCTGTTCTATTCAGTCAGGTAACAATCCAGAGCTTGCTCTAGTGGAACCAGCCTTGTGTTTCTGTCGACTCCTTCTGAATCCTGACACGTACAGTAGCGATGGGCCCAATATTCAACACAGTCCTATTAATCTGACAGCAGTGGTCGTTAAAGGTTAAATTAATGCACATCCGTTGTAGAGAGTTAAGCGACAAGCCCACATTCTTCTCCCGCTACATCCAGGCAATTCTTTTCTTTGTTTGATCGATTTGCATGTGGTCACTGATCTGAGCCACAGGGAACATCTGCGTTCACGGTTGAGCACAGAATGCATACAGTAAATATTCACCTCTAGGCTGATCGGGCTGTAGCGGTATGCCTCACTGCGTCCTCTTAATTTATTCAGAGAGCTTTGTTGGATCTGTGCAATGCATGCAGGAAGTTGTGGTCGGGCAGGTCTGTGAAGAACATTTTGGAAAAAGGAAGGCTGCACTGCCCAAAACCTTTCAAGCAAAAGGACTGCAACTGGTAAGGGCCAGAACGATTTTTATGAAGATTAATCAGGGGCTCGGGTTTATCAAAACTGGATAAGAGTACGGGTGCCCCCACCCCCATGTTATGATGGAGGATGAGGATGCTCTGAGGAATCTATAAGACGATGAGTGTTTCATGAACCTGGGAGCGATGGGGGCTGTGGCTCAAAAACATTTTTATTTCCCAAAAAATAGGGAGTGGGAACCACTGGACTATAAAATTGACTTACATCAGAATCAGCTTTATTTTGCCAAGTATGTTTACACACACAAGGAATTTGGTTCCGGTTACCGGTGCCTGTCCTGTGCAGTACACCGTTACATGTAGTTTAAAGGCTGCACTATATATAAACATGTAAAATATAATGAGGCAAGTGTTGCAAAGTTTTTAGGGCAATTTCTTAGTGAATAAGGTGCAGTAGGCATTGCAGTGCAACAACAGTACTGTGCAACATTTAGGCAATGGTGTTTACAGCCCAGTGTTATTTGCTATCAGCTGCTTATGAGCGTGGCGGCATGAGGACAGAAACTGTTTGTGTGCCTGGGAGTTTTTGCGTACACATAGTGGACTTTGTGTGCCTAGGATGGGCATGGGGCAGATGTCACAAAGCAAAAGTACGTTCTATATCCGAGCGTAATATTTCCAGCATCTTCACCAGTACACTTTGTTCCTGAAGTGGTTATCACATGGTTAAATGTGGTTACCACGTCAGTAAGCACGTCCGGTGAAGGGACCTTTCTGCGAAGGGAGCTCCCAGCTTCTTTTACTCATGCGGCTGTTACCCCATAGCACGTCCTGTTCCATCCTTTCCTGCTGCAAAGTGCTTTTTACCTTATGAGGAGATTAAGAGGATTACAAGTCAGTCCAGCTTTCGCGTGCATGTTTGCGAGTGTTAGGAGCAGCCCAGCCTCCTATACAAAACGCAGCAGAAGCGGTTACTCGAGGACGGCGACGTGCCATGGAAATTCTGCTTCCATTCATTTATTTCCATTGCTCGCACCCGCGTTGTGTAATGTAGCCACCATTGGCCGTGGGAGAGAACTGATGGCCCATTGCCGATGTTCATCTCAAAGCAATCAGGCCAATCCTTAGGAGAATCGGCAGCTACGCAGACACACACACACAGGCGTGCACATACACACACTGACACACCAGACAGGCTGAAATGCATCAGTGGCTGGAATTAACAAGGAGCCCAGTCACTGAGTAGGTCACTAATTCAATCTGAAGTTGCCGTTTTCTCCATGGCCATATAAGGTCCTTCTCATTTAATGTGAGACCAAGAGAGAAACAAAGCGAGTGGGTCGGCCTGATGCCCCTAGATAAGGCAATGGGATTGGAAATAGGGGGTCAGCAGAAAGTCTGGGGAATTTTGGAAGACTTGTTTATAAGGAGCAGATGGTGCAAAGTGGGCATCTCCAGATTGAGGATTATATGCTAAATCTCAGCTGTCGGCTGGCCCAAAATATTCCAGTGTTCTTAAGCGGCGACGCCTGTCAGCTCCAGCATTGTGTTCCTTATAAAGGCAGCACCGCGCTTGACCTAATGGAACCACTTAATCAGCGTTAGCAATAACGGCGGGGCCAGCCTGAGCACAATTAGCAAGCAGCACAGGAGCATAACAATGGCGTGGAACACCTGCTCATTTCGACTTGACGTTTAATAACACACATCTCTATTGTTAGCTATCGGGTATTACCCTTGTTCATATTTGACTTGAGGTAATATCCATAATTAATATTAATAAAGTCAACCATTACACAGTCACACAAGCGAACAGACACTTTCCATTACATTATATGCTAACGACAGATAAACAACTCGAAACATCACCTCTACTAACAAATTCTATTTAGTGCCTTATGCGTTTTACCTTTGTTTTGTGTGCCTCAGTCGAGGCAGCGGAAATATTAGCTTTCAGGGGAAAAAAAGGAAGTGTTTGAGCACACCGTTGTTAAATGAGCTGTTGGTTTTCTACATGAAAAGAAAACCTCTCCCGAGAACAATCGTTTAACGTTTTGGACATAAAGCTGTGAGACTCTAGAAAAACACTCGGGGCAAATGCAAGTGCGTTCACTAGCAGCTAGTTAGCCTGTTAGCATTGGTGATGCTCTGTACGGTTCAAGACTCTTATTCTGAAATCCCACTCTTGCTTACTTGTGAGGCGACCAATAGGCCAAAATGTTTAGAAATGTATTTCTGAAAAGTCGTGGAGACATGGAACTGTGGGTAAGTGTCTTTCATTTAATTAATCAGGCAAATGTCATCTTTACTGGGGTGCCCAGACTTTTGGACTTGCCAATAATTCTTATTAATTAATGAAACTTTACATTTTTAAACATCTAAGGGGCTGTGGCTGTGTTTTAAAGGCCGATCAATCAGCAGGACTGTACAGGTTCCTTGTTTCATGTTGGTTGCAACCAGGTTTGTTTATGTCGGCTACTTGCTGGCCTGGTGCTGGTTTAGCTGGTGAACTTGCACGGTCTTGCTGGTGAAGCTGGATCCTGGGAAAAAACGTACTGTGTAATTTCATAGTAAAACTATAAATTGCTGGACAGTTTTATTGTGAACTTTCACAGTTTGACCATTCATTTTTGTACTTTTTAATTAATTGTAATTTGACCACTTCATGGCTCTACAGTCAAATTCCACAGCCCATTTTTTTCCTGGGTTGACTAGCATAGAAAAACAACACAACACACCACTCAAATGTGTTGAAAACATTAAAGTTTTAACATCTTCCACATCATAGTAACTTGTTTAATTGTCAGAACATGCCAAACAATACCTGTACATCACAATAATCATTATTAAAAGTAAGATTGGTTCAGCGCTAACAGATCGTGCGGCAGATAAACTTGAATTTGAATATCCGTGTTTCCGACCCGTGGAGTTTGTTTAAGCTAACACGTTAGCTTCCTTCAGTTGTTTTTCATCTGTGGAGAACTTCTTCCTTATAAATGCAAAGCCATAGCTGAACATGCACTTTTAATCAGGCTTCATGTGCAATGCTTCTTACCAACACACTACCGCTTGAATGGAATTTGTATTCGAAGGGAAGGTATCAGATGTCAGCGGAGCGAGGAGAGAGGTAATGAAAACAACGAGATGTGCAAATGTCTTGTGTTGGAAGTGTGTGAAGCAAATAAGACTTCATTCTTCCTTAAACTTGTCTCCGTCCTGTTACTAGTAGAAGGACTGCAGTGTTTTTTTTTCCAAGAATCGAAAATCATGACTGTCGCTGGTAGGCTGGAGTATGGGACTGTGTAGGGACAAAACTGGACTGGACCCGATAGGCTGTGTTTTGTTTTCGATATATTTGTTGACGTGGTGTTACCGGGATGCCGTGTGGCGCTCTGGTCAGCGTGGGAAACCCAAGGCCTAGGTGTGAATGTGGTTATCGAGTTGACAAAAGTACCTAAGCATTGTTGCAGAGCAGGAGACCATAACGTTCTGGCTCATTTGTATACTCAAGTTTCCCCTTTTCCACGTGCTGCCCAGTCTGGGTCAACGTGGATCGCACGACACGGCGGTGGACCGCAAATTTGGAGTTCGATGTAGGCTGCGTTAATATGCCCGTCTTGTTCGGGTTTTGGGATTTTGACAAAATGCAAAAACCACAGTTTCTAAGTTTTAAGACTGAGGATTTGGTGTCGCTTTTCTTTGACGAGGAAGCTGCCAGTAGCATCCGCCACCAACAGAGCCAGATTGAAACATTTCAGTATATTAAGCTCAGTGACTCTGTACAGAACGAACCAGCTATGAAAGCGAACGAAGCTCAAACAGATTCAGTGATCACACTCACTGTCGATAACTTGGTTTGATTAGGCAGTGTTTTTACTGGCTGCTCACAAAAGTTAGGGGATTTTTCATTCGTTTTTTAAACTCATGTCTGTGAGCAGTGTGTATAATAATTCATTCTGGATGCACACATAGGCAGTTTGAGTCATGTTTGTGTGTTTTTGGTGCCGTCTGTGTATCAGATCTAAGTGAGTTTCATTATCGCTTGATGGAAAGCTCTGAGATGAACCGCGGAAGAACCTGTTAAATATTCAAACGGCGCTCGATCGCATCTGTGCCTGCTGACGGCCCTTGATGTCAATAACATTTGGATATTCGCTCACTCAACAATGGAAGATTTATCAGTACTTGAGCTCTCGCACGCCGCATCGTTTCTTTACTGGACATTTTTCTTTCATTCTATTCACCAACCCCTCAAGTCCTGTAAGCAGAGAGATGGAGCCTCCACGAATGTTTAGGAAGGTGGTATGTTTTAAAGCGATGACCACATGAATACCAAAACCCAAGGTTTCCCATCAGAACATCCCCTCCGAGAATCACAATGTCAGTATTACTCGCTTCACCTGTCAGTGATTCAGTGAATCAGTCGTTTTGGCCTGCTCATATTGGGCCAGTTAATGGGGACAGTCCTCAGTGGGCTTAATAGGGGCAGCACAGTTTCACTGCCATGGGGCAAATGTCACACCAGTGAGGAAATCCTCGTCCCCCTGTGAGGACGGACCAGTTGGTTTGCTTACATTCTGAAATCACTTGTCTGTGTTTCCACGCTAGTCATGTTCCACTTTGAACCCATGGTGTGCGGGGAGGTTATGGATTATTTTTGAACAGCTCCGAGAGTATAATGGAAGAAAATGGGCATGCCATTAGGATTCACAAAGCGCAACTGCCGAGGAACAACGGTAAGCTCTAGTAGAAATCTTAGCACAGCCTTAATTAGTGAGCGTGAGCGCCGAACGGCCATTTTCCACATAAATGTTTACTCTTTGAAGTCAGAAAGCTTTTAAAAGTGGCTTTTTGTAGAGCTGGAGTATAATTGGACCACACACAGAGAAGGTGGACGGACGAGGAGAGATGTGCACAGGTTTGTGTTTGCGTCAAAGCTGCTCTGTCGGCTTGGGTTTAAGTATTTGCCATGAACTGCGGCAGCTTTTGCGTGACCCCTAAACCCCCCCCCCGCCCTCCCCCCCAGCCCCCCAGCCCCCCTCCGCCCGAACTACTGTTGAATTGAAAATGAAGTGCGTTACAGCAGTTCAAAGAGGTCTCTTAGACTGCCTTATCTGCGCGGCTGTTTGAAAGGATTCAAAACTAACAGAATCATTCTAATCACAGCAGATATGTGATGTGTACAGCCTGTATCCTGGGGAGGAATATATGGGTGACAGCATAACCTGGTACGACTGGCTCAGGAATGTACGGTTTCGGTGGAGCTGAAAGCGAAACAAAAGAACGCTTGAGAAACATATTCTCAGAGAATTGGATTGAAACTGCACCTTGTTTTTAAACGCTATTGCGAAGGTTGATATCAAATCACACATAACTGCTTCCCCTCTATAGCTCTTTTGTGGTTTTTTTTCATCTTTATCTCAAATAGTAAACTGCCTCTTCTTGTCTGGCATATCGCAATCTGACATCTGTCAACAACCTCTCTTCTTATCTGCCGCCTTCTGCTTCACCTTCTGTTTGGATTAAGGACCAGAGTAGAGACCCTCTGTGCTTTCCTTACTCTATTTTTTGTCAAAAACTCCTTATAGAATAGTAGTGTATCCGACATATACTCTGATTTTGTTGAAACAAGTCACGTTCAGGTACTGGCCATCACTCATCAACCTCTCACCTTCCGTGGCCCCATAATTTAAAGGGTTTTTTTTTTTATTTTTTTAATTGAGTCAGACTCTGCAAGCCATGACATGATAAACATGAGTAGAATGGAATTCTGAATAGGATTTCCCAGTCAAGCGACAAACAGTGTGTGCCAGTCAAGTCGTAACACATTAGTCAAGTGTATGTGGGTTTAACAGCAGAGCAAAATCAATGTAAAAAACATCCCTAATGCATCCAAAGCCGGCAATCTTCCGCAAGTTTTTCCTCTAAAGGATTTAAAGACTACATGTAAATGTACTCGAGTACGGGAACAACGTAAATGTTTGGCTCAATTTTCCAACCCGTTCCAGGCCTAACTAGTACAAACAACGTAGATCTAATTGCAGATATTGGGGTTTGGCAACACACCTCCAAAACTGGAGATATTTTGCTTCTCTTAACACCATCCTCCAGCAAGTTTAGCTCTAAGCTTCGTCCAGCGATCTAAATCTCGCCACCAGCATATGTGTAATCCCTCCTTAATCATCTTCACCGCGCGTATTCTAAAACCCAGTTATGCCTACACGTACACCCAGCGCCAGTGCGCTGCCCGAGCCCTGTGGCACAGGCAAACAACAGATGCCCAATTTAAACACATGGAGTAGAGAAAGAGCCATCTGTAAGGAGTCAGTACCAGATTTACAAGTGTACGAACAATGGAGAGAAGAAGTGGGTCAAGCCAGCGGTCCGCTTTATTATTAATCTTTCTTTTTGCTGAATCCTGGGTTGAAACATAGCCAGGAGGGGTTACTTCACTCTAGTGTCTACTCTAAAAGGGCTTACAAAGAGCTCTAAATTTAACCCGCCCACCTCAGAAGGAATGGGAAGTGAAAAAGGTTCAATTTAGATCATCAGAACCTTCAACTTTTTTGCTAATTTAAGGAAAGATGACATCGAACATGAACATGACATCGACGCCAAACGTTTCCATCCATGGCTGTTACCTAAACGGGAAGGCATGGTTGGTGGGTTTGTTCGAAATGGCCGCACTTCACTTGAAGTCAGAATGTTTAGTCGTGAACATAAGTCGTTAAATAAATCCAGATAAACAAATTAAAAACACTCTGGAGAGGACGCCTGCAGCCAGTTTTTAAAGGGTTGCTTCTTGTAACGTCACATCCTGCGTTTGCTTCGTTTACACGTCTAAAACCTGACAAGTATGAACACGCCCTTAAACGTAATAAACTTTGCTTATTAATAAGGATTGATTGTTTTTTTATGGGTAAACAACTGGATGTTAATCCAGCACACGGACGGAGGATCACCAGTACAGCAAAGCTGAAGAGTCGCGTTAGTCAGCGGACGCTATTTCATCTAGCATTTAAATAAACAGAGACATTCTACTTACGGCTAAACCAAATATATGATGTCATAAAATAAAGGCTTTATGAATATACTGTGTATGGGCTGGTGGTTTTAATTTTGTTTCAGTGAAGCAGCATAAAAACTAATTATATGGAGGGATTTGGCTTTATGATGAGCACTATGTGATTTGTCTACTGCACTTTAATTACAGGGCGACAGATGGCAGTTCAGTTTACATTGAAACTTTACCCCTTTCTCCAAATTTGGCGTGTCCAATTCCCAAGTCTTTTTCTTTACTTTTACAGCAAGAGTCAATCCAAGTGGAGGAATGGACCGTGTTTGCTGTGTCCATCCACGCCCACAACCTGATGTGTCATGGTTGCAACTTTGGGTTGGATTTGATCCCTGCCCATCCTCTCCTCCGTCAGAGACACCCAAACGTGTCCCCTGTCCCATAGGTGCATGAACGTTGAGCTCAGCAGTGCTGTCCAAACGTCTGTGAGACAGTGAATCTTCCAGCTGTTTGACTGTCACCTCCTCAGCATGTTGCCTTGGATAAAATCTTTGTCTGGATTTATAATGTACGTTTTGTGTTTTTTTTTTTGTGGTTTCTGGGCTTCATCCACCATGACAGCGCTGAAGAGCGCACATAGCCTGCACACACTCGGTCCCAAACCAGTGACTCACATTTTTGATGAGAGTAGGGGACAGAGAGAGAGAGAGAGAGAGAGAGAGAGAGAGAGAGAGAGAAGAAATAAGTAACTTAATCCGGCAGTGGATCAAAGGGCGCAGATTAGATTATTTTCTATTACATCACAGGCCCGAAAGACCTATTAGATCAAAGGCTGAGATTTTGGGGTGGCGAATAATATCTGAATGCATTATTGAAGCGCTCAGGACGGGAGTGAGAAGATGGAAGAGGATTTGGTGTCATAACAGAACGGCAGGGGGGACAGCGGTGCAGCCCACGGCGTAGTAACCCGAACCCCGGTGCCATTGTGACATGGCATTTGTTTGAATTCAAGGCATGACACGAACAATAAGGCAATCTGGAAATGGGGCCGGCCCATGACTGATAGTAATTACTTGCCGTCTGCGGCATTAATAATTGAACGTAATTTCAGAGCCGGCGCTTTCCAGAGGGAGCGCAGGGCCCGCTCTCGAACGCAACACCCTTACACGTAGACGCGCACAACCCCACAAAGTACACAGCGTTCTGACACATCTGCTTAGCTGGAACACAGGTCACACGTCTCTGACTTCATAGATGGCGGGTATGGCTCGTCGTTTTGCTTTTGAGTTGTACGTTGAGCTGTGTATAGCTGTCCCTTAGCAGGGGGTGACTACAGGTCAGTGCAACGCAAGCAATTTCCTGTTCCCAGAGATTTTGCGAATCAGTCGCCACAGCTCACACGATTTCATTATGGAAAGTGTAAACAGGACCGATAAGACTTTATTAGAGAAATATTTGATTAAAGCAAAACCAAACAGAAAGCCCGTAAGATTAGGATTGTTCAATTAACCCCCGTAATCCCCTGTCTTATTACTCACTTATTTGCTTTAAAAGAGTAAGTTCGGCGATGATTCCGTAAAAATGTAGTAAAACATTCTCAGCAAGTGCTTCGTTTTGAGTCTGGAAGGCTGAAAACACAGGCTGCCAGGTGGGAATATGTCCTAGACAGGCTGCCACACAGCTCCGGAGATCCTGAGTCCAATTACCAGATCATTCTCTGCTCGTGTTAAGTTTTCATGTTTTCCCCCCGTGCCCTCTGGGTACTCAATAAACATTCCAAAGATTAGGTCAGTTGGCTTCTCTAAAGTGTCACAGTGTGAGTGAAGTTAAGTACCTATGCCCTGCTGTGGATTGGTTCCCCTCTTAACCCAGTGCTGCTGGTTAGACCCTGGCTCTCACAAAGCCATTAATGAATGAATGAATGGACCTACTGGCCTGTGTTTGGGAGACGGGCTGAAATCAGACTATCCAAAGGGAAGCCATGTAATCAAAGGAGGAACAAGCTATGGGTGACAAGGGTGACATACTGAAAATGACCAAAGGCAAAGGGCAGATGGGCTGCAATACTACCCCACATAACACCCGCTTTATTTCACCTTGAAATGCATAAACAAATATGTTTTGTACAATCGATGGTCCTATTTTCACCTTGCAGATTCCTCATCCTAAAACGCAACGAAACAGATATTTTGCGCACTAGCTTTGATTGCACTTTCTGTCCCAGGGATTTATCCAGATATTGCAAAGCCTCAACCGTAAACTCATCGAATTTCCTCATGAAATCAGAAGCGAGGTGTTTAAAAAAAAGGTCGTATTCCAGTCCAAAAAGTTCACAAAATCAGCTATATATAACTTTGATCTTAAACTCGGCTCAAGTTTTCTTTTTGTATCTTTTTTTTTTTTTTTTTTACCTCAACACTGTAAACCCTGACGTTGTCTTCACTAAAACAAGTGCGTAATCATTAGTAAGCTTTACTTGAAACTTTACATTTTACTACCAGCACTCAAAAATCAAAGTTGTTTTCCCGTTGCTTGCTGTAAATTTCCAAATGATTGTTGTTTTTGAGTGATGAATACACAACACAACAGGTTTTAGGATTTATCTCGTCTTTGATCTTTGCCCTGATTGGTCACACTAAACTTTGGCATTTGGCTTGGCCCAATTAGCTGCCTATAAAAAAGTGTATGCGTGCATAAAATACGGCGTGTCGAACTCCACAGATACGCTAGGCGTCGAGTTGGTGCACCTGTAGTCGTTTTTCTGAGTGTGCAAGCACTTAATGGTGCTTTAAAATCATTTTACTGTTTTAAGGTATATACTAACGAGGTACAAAATATTGTTCATGTCTGCTAACTGCCCCAGGGAATTGCTGAAGCGAACCTTCTTCTGTACTTGGCACAAGTAACTTTATATATACTTCTTACTTCTCTGTTTCAACGAGGTTAACATGAACCGCTTTATTTTAGAGTTCTAGCCAAACAAGGTTCTGCTTGATACTCAATACTTGAAACATTAGTTAGGAATATTAATTGTCATTACTTTTTAAGTTCTCTTGTAATCAGGTCTCTCTGCCTTGCTGGCCACGTCGTCGCTTTCTTTCATTTTCCGTGCCTGCACCAACACCGTCCTGGTGCTTTACGTTTTCAATGTTACGATGTTCCCTGATGCCAAAGCATTATGGATTATAAACAAGTTTTAAAAAATAAAAACTGAAATGTTGTCAATGAGGTTCATTTGCAATAAAATATTAAAACTTTTACATGCAGGTTAGCAAAACATTACAACAACTTGAAATATAAATGATCAGTGGTAGCAGTAGTACTTAATTGTTCATAATAAGTTCATAATAATTATTAGAGTCAACTGTGAATTTGACTAATACAAACTTTTACTGACATGGTTAATTCCACTGAATGAAAAGAGCATGTCTATGTAATGAGCGTATCAATTATCTTAGTTTTGCGTTACCTCTATTTTTGAGTAGATTGAACTTATTAGAGATAACAGTGAAGGAACAGCTGCTTTTATTCTGATAGGTCAGGTTACTTATGCCTGGGGTGTGACCTGGTGATTGGTTGTACCCCAACAAATGTAGAAGAGCACTGTCTCGGGTTGATCCCTTGTTCTTGCTCGGCATTTTACTCATTTGAAAAATCAATCATAATTTAAAAAAAATGATATTTTAATTTATGTGAAAGGTCAAGATGTATAAACAAAGCTCAGGGTGTACAGTGACAAAGGGTAAAGATTCTGACAGGGTATGATGATATTCTATAGCTACTGTCTGGTGCATGATGTCCTAGATGTTAATTGCTGCTCCGTGATACCTGATCCTGTGTTTGTATTGAATTTGTGTGTTTTGTTTCTCTCGCCTGCACTTCTGACCACAAGATTTGACTGCAAAATGTACAACACTGAGCAGGACACCACAACCCGACTCACCGGGAGTACTGCTGATCATCGCTCAGACAAAAATACTGCAGGTCCCCCCGCCCCGACCCCTTTTCACCATGCAAATAAGCTCGTCGACAGGCACACATGATATGTGTAGGCATGAACATGGGGCGTAAAAGTGAGACAAACACTGGCCAGGGGACACAAAGTAAATTCAAAGGGCCTTTATGTCTCAAACATTCCTCCTACGCCACGCTGTCACTGTTCAACGTCCATCTATTGTATTAATCAGCAGAGGAGTTTGTTGTTTCGCGCTGCAGTCCTTCATCATGGCCGTGCCTGTAATCAGGCCGTCTTACTGCCGGCTGTTTGTGTTGGTCTGCGCTGGCTGCGTTTCGAGCTGTAAGACCGCATCAAAGTCTAACATTTCTGAATTGCAGACACAAACACATCTGAGGATGAATAATTAGCAGAGCAGAGACCTAAAGCAATGGGGATGTACAGTAAATGAAGAAGAAATGGACTGCAGTCTCTGGAAGCTCCTACATGCGGGAATCATATTTCATTTATTATGATGAGTTATTCTCAGGACGCATTTACCGGACCCACTTATACAGAGAGATTACGATTAGGCTGAGCAGATGGGAGTTAAGCATATAATCGTCGACAATATGTTACAAATTGACATAACACCACTGAATGGTGGCCGAATACTTTTGCACAGTACTGTATGTAGGACAGGTCAGAGGCAGTGAAGTCGTCGGCGAGAACATCTCCCAACATCTCTTTAGGTCTACTTGAAAGCTCACGCGCACAAAAAGTATCCGTGCGTTTGTTAACTGCGTAAAACGGCTTTATATTTATGCACTGACAATATTATTCGAGTCCTTTCGCGGCTGGACCCATGGGGCACGCTAAAGTCCCTAGAGGACTTTATAAATAGCCACGTCAAAGCTCTGACATTGCCCTTATGCCTCTATCACTGTATCTTCTAAAGAGCCCGGCATGATGAAATGATGTTGGCATCCTGCACTGGGAGGATGAAGCGCTGTTCTCTCATGGTGCCTGTAGATACGGCAGAAATAAAGTGGCTGCAATCGCATGGCATGAAAGCATATTACAATCTGTGTGGGATAACACAAACAGGCTTGAACTCGACCCCGTTTGGCGTGGCGAAAGCAAGCTGTTCGAGCTGACCCCCCACGCCCCCCCGGGAATCCGAACCGCATGTCGCCGAAGCACACGGTAAGCGGTTTAGCCGCTGAACCTGACCCAAACCGCAAGCTCACAATCTGCACTCTCCACGGGCAGATACATTATCTGCCTTTGAGCTTTTAGTGGGTTTCAGTGTCTGCTCGGCAATGTGTGTGAACCAGCCTGCGAGTGTATGGCGAAGAGTGAAAGAGAAAAATGATACCCGACTGGTTTTTTGGGAAGAATGGAGCTGTCGAGTGGCCAGCTAAGAGGCACAGCGGCATTTCCCCGGGTGACAAAGGAGCAAAGCCATAAACCCCTTCCTATGTGCCTGAAACCTACAGAAGATAAATGTTTGTCTCATGCAAATAGTCAGACGTGTGTACACAGACGAATGGCTCTCGTATAACGATCTTAAAACAGCCACGCTCGCAGGCACGCTGCAAAATATATGTTTAAAACAAAAAAAAACCCCCAGAGAGATTAAGATTTGGATTTCTGGTTTGTGAAACCTAATTGGTTGCATGAGCAGTAGCATGACAATTGGCTGGGACGGAAACAAGCCAGAGGCAGCTGAAGAACGCAGAACATTGTAACCTTTATGTAAACAGCACAGATTAGTATTCGCTGGCCAGCTCCTGTCTGTTTCTGGTTTAAACTGGACAGTTCTGCTTTCTATGGCAGATCTGAGCATGTCAATAATGTACTAAAAGGGCCACCAACAAAAACATGTGAAAAATGTCCATCACCCTCAAGCGACTTTGGCATTTTTGTGACATTCCTTCGTGACAGTCAGTGGTGTAGCCCTGGCACACTCCTTGCTACGTGTGTTTAAAGTGCACCTCGTTACCGACCTTACAAACATCTGCAAGGGTCAGAGGTCTCAGGACAATATTAAAAACGCTTAGCTGTAGAGAAGGCTTCAACTGGATAATGACCCACTAACACACTTCAAAGCTCGGCCACACCTAGTGGGAGAACAAAAATGTCTAGTGTTGTCTTGGGTCCATACCAGATCGAGTGCAGAATGTCATTACAGCAAATAAAGGAACTGAGCACATGCTGATCATTTCTGAAAGGCAAGCTGATTATATGATTTGTAATTCAATTTGAGACAAAGACAGATTATCACTAGTGGCCTCGAACCTTTCAGCCCCACATTAAGTCAAGTTGTTTTCAACAGTTAGGTAAGAAATCTAAACGGAGCACGTTTGAGCTGGTTTGTACTGGGAGACCAACTTGACCAGGAAGGCAGGAAGCAGTTCCACAAGAAGTATGTTCAGAACACAGCAAATGCTGGACACCACCAGGCTGGCCTGTAGCGGTTTCAGGTCTAACATTTTTTTAAAAATATTTACAGCATTTAACCAGAATGGTTTACAACAAATACGATTTGAGAGCCTACAAACCAGGCAGTGTTAAGGCTGTTAAACCTAAACCGTTTGCTCAATAGTCCAATGCAGCATTGTGCCGCCACATCTGAGGCATTATGTCACAGTGCTTTCACTGTATGTCTCTAGCTCGCAGAGCCACTTTATGACGCATCAGTGCTTGGTCTGGCTCTGGACCGCATAGATTAAGGATACATTTTTTCGTAAACAAGCGATTACATAAGGAAAAGATGCGTATCAGAATGAGAAGCGACCACAGATAGTCAGGTTTTCTCACAGTTTATCACTCAGACCCATCAATTAGGTCCCAACAGGCAACGATAAAGCCTGCAGGATCAAATAAGGAACGCAAATGTCCTGTATATGGGCTCCGTTTCAGCTGGAAATTTCTTCTGATATATCTGCATGATTTTACCAGACTCAGCACTTTCCACTGCTTACTGTTTACTGATTTGCATTGGACACAGAGAGAAACGAGAACCACAAAAATAATGAGCGGCGCAATAACAGAGACAGTTATGGTAAGAAAATAAAGCACTTTAATAATCCTCTCTTACACACCACAAATCTGTGAGGTCTCGGGACGAATCAGTAGCTACGTTTACATCCACAGATGCTCTTCAAATCAGGAATATGTAAACCAAATGCAGACACTGGATAAACACTTTACCTCCGACATTTATGTCCGAGCATGGGGCAACCACAGACTCAGACCCCACCTCGGGCAGCCCTGACACTCTGGAACTTGCTCCTAGTAACCCAGTAGGCAATCTAATCAGACACACACCGAGCAGCCCTAGGGAGCACACAGAGCTCTACTGAGGGAGCCAGATGGGAGCAGTGCACTTACTGTGTGCCATTAAACCAAAACGCGTACAGACTTTATCTAGCGCGGGATACGAACCAGAATGGCTCAGCTTGTAAAGTACTGATGTCCCATACTGAGCCTGTCTGGTTGGTCTTGGGTTTGACCATGCCGGGAGACTCTTTGCTCTACAGGGTGGGTGCTGGATCAGTGGCTGTCAGGACGCTCAGCATCAGGACCGGAGGTAGTCCCCGTTTTACAATGGCGTGACTTAAGATATTTTGGCTTTCACCATGGGAATCCGATAACACACAGAAATGCACATTCAGCAGAAACCATCCTCTGAATGTTCCAGTTCCATTCCAGTACGATACTCTCTCCTACTCTGCCTCGCTAGATGAGGAAGTCGGCAGTGCGTGCTATAGAGTGTCACATGGTGGGAGTGAAGAGGGCTGGGAAATGTAATGAGGAAAAGTTGTTTTTGTCAGTATTCATTAAATTACATGAAAGAAAGCTTTGTATTGATGATTTTGCCCATCTGTAGATTAATGTACATTTACATTTACGACATTTAGCAGACGCCCTTATCCAGAGCGACTTACAAGTCAAACAATGGTGGGTTAAGACCCTTGCTTAAGGACCCAGCTGTGGCAGCTTGGCAGAGGTGGGATTCGAACACTGGACCATCAGGTCCAGAGTCTTCGGTTACCAGTACCTTAACCTCTAGGCTACAGCAGCCCCCACTGTAAGTGATACGCACTGGTTAATGTTCTGTGCTCTCACACATATTGGACATGATCAACACAGAGTTGTGGACAAAGTAAGATCAAGCAGACACAGCAGATTATGGTCTTAGGACTTTCAGTGCAAGAAGTAAAACAGTTCCAATAGTAACCAGTGGAGCCACATTCTACCCAGTGCACCTTCTGATAACCCGAACGACCTGAGGCACATTTTAGCCAGGTATCATAAATCAGCAAAACTCCAATAGGCCGCTGACAACACGATCAGGGCCCAACCCATCGCACTGCGGTCCATGAACACCGGTGTTGGCACCGTCGATCAAAACCACCATGCAAAACGACGCAGCATGTCCACCCAAGAAAAAAAAAACCGACAGAGCATCTGATTTGCATCAAACGCACAACAATCAGAGTTCATGCACTCGGGTGGCACAGTGTCTCGTCAAGGGCATGTTTAAACCTGCGGGCTGTGTTCTCTGGAATAAAATGCGTAGGGGCAAAAACACCTGACTGCAAATGCACATGCCAGGTGTAAACGGAATGGTTACAGAGATTTCTTTCAAACCAGTGTCCTTCTGTCCCGTCAAAATTCCATTTAGGCAGGCCCTACTCTGCTGCTTATCCCACCTAAGGTGCATATAAGGGAATAAGCCGGCCTGTTTGATCACCGTGCATGTAAACGTAGCTCTTGTTTTGGTAAAGGGAATCTGTAACAGAGTTTACAAATTCAATACAGTACAGGCACCGTCAAGCCATGTGGGAAAGTCACATGTCTGGATGGTGGACTAGCACAAAAAAAAAGTCAGTGCACAGCATTCTACAAATGATAAGAAAACCCTTATCCAACACAAAATGCACGAAATGTATCCACAGCTGCAAACAGCAGCCGCACCTTAATGGTTTCCACTTCTCATTGCACACCGATTCATTGTTTTTCATATTTAATCAAAGTGAATAGGATTCACAGAGATGTTTGTCCTCCAAGACAGGTGGCTAAAAACAGCTGTTTGACACGTCGCTCAGGGCACTCGTTAGGGCAAGGTAATAAATTCAGTGTTGGGGAAGTTGTTTGAAGATGTAATAGGGACTACTTTACTTGATAGGTCCTGGAAAACGTTACTCCCTAAAAGGTATTACTCTGTACCAACTAAAACGTACAAGCATAACGGCTGTTCCTTAATTAAGTGCTTTATTTCAGAATGAAATATTATTATTCGTTTTCAACTTCAAACTGAACATTGATTTTTTTTTCTGTTCTTCCCGAGGCAGTCGCACAGGTTTGACCAGCAGATGTCACTAAGGTGCACAGTTTTGAGAACAAACTCAACAATTGTCCAAAGCAATTGTTTTGAATGACATTTGAAGGTTTGTGACAAGAACCTTTGGAATTATTTTTAGTTTATGTTTAGAAGCTTAGAAACGAGAGACATCATTTGTTTGGGAAAAAGATTTCTGTCATGTCTTACCCCAACACTGAACTGCATTACTGTTACGCAGTTAAGCAACTTGATTTAATAAAATCTGGGTTTGGAAAACTTTTTATAGAATCTAATTTTTGCACATATTTTGTCTTTTTTGTCGTAAAATTAGAAAACATATACAATATATACATTTTGCTCTCCATTGGTTTCTCTGTAGAAGCTGTACGGTTCACATTTGTAAACCGTTTAATGTTAATGAGGCCATGGTCATATGTTAGAAAGTTCCATGAGCTTCCTGTCAATGGCCTGCATATCACTGTTCATTTTTAAAGGGATTTCTACTTCCAGCTTCTTCTTTTTATGCTTTTTCTGCCTCTTGCAGCATAAATATGCAGTCAGTGATACGACTATAAGAAACAGTCCCAGGCAGGTGGCACTCAGGGCAATGAGTAGTGGCTGGCAGGGAAACAGCTCGCTGTACTCTGGCCCGCGGGCTAGCCTGTTTGGTGGTTTTAACTCCTCAATACCAATCTCCGCTTCCCTGGTGAGCAGGTTTTGGATGTAGCTTTCGTTGCTGATGGTCTCGTTGACAAACAGGTTGACCATCACGGTGGAGAAAAGAGGTTCCGGCTGGCCTTGGTCGCTCACTTTGACCAGCAGGCTGTACAAGCCACGGTCACTCAAGGCTTTCTTAAGAGTAATGTTTCCCGTGTCTGGGTCAATGTCAAACGAGCCCGGTTCGCCACCTTTTCTCTTGATGATGCTGTAAGCGATGACAGCGTTCATACCGGTGTCCTTATCCACGGCGTAAACCTCGGTGATGGACGTCCCTGGGAGTGTACTAGGAAGAACCAGCATGTACGACTGGTTGGATTGGGGAAACAGCACAACGGGCGGGTTATCGTTCACGTCCAGGAGCAAAACAGTGACCATGGTGACGGAGGAGAGGGCAGGCTTACCCCCGTCCACAGCTTCAACCCAGAGATAGTAAGTTCCCTGCTGCTCCCTGTCCAGTGAGGTCTTTGCCCGCAGCGCCCCTCGCCCCGTGTCAATCACAAATATGTCACTTCCGTTAACAATGTTTAACGCCACCCAGCCGTTTTCGCCTGCGTCTGGATCTGTGACGGACAGCACCCCAATCTCTCCAAAGCCTGGAAAGTTTTCGGGGACGAAAAAAGTGAAATCTTTGTTGATAAAGCGTGGGCTGTTGTCGTTACGATCCAACACCGTGATTAACACGGTGGCAATCGACTCCTTCCTTGGCGTGCCACAGTCAACCGCTCGCACTATAAACCGGTAGGTCTCCTTCTCCTCGCGGTCTAGGGATGTGGTCACGGTCAAGACTCCAGTCAAGCGGTCCAAATGAAAGATTGGTGGAGCGTCTGACCCAATAAAATAGAGCACCTCGCCCCTGCTATCGCTGTCCTCGTCGGTGGCCTGGAGTTTAGTCAGGAATGTGTCTTTAACATTGTTCTCCTCAATCTTGATCTCAATAACTGACTGCTTGAATATGGGCGCGTTGTCATTAGCATCCAACACCTGCGTCTTCACTTTTGTCCTAACAACCACTCCAAAGCTGTTTTTGACCACCACGGAGAGTTCGTAATCCTTCTGCTGCTCATAATCCAACAGGTTGGTAGTCTCCAGTATGTACTCGTTTTTTAGGTTTTTGTATTGTAACAGCCTAAAGGGTCCAGTCCCTTCCAAGAGGCATACCACCTCCTGTTTGGGGTCTACGTTCTTTATGGTGAAAAACGCCACTGGGGTAAACGGTGGCTCTGATTCGCTCAGAGAAACGACGCCATCTTTCTCTGAAGCAATGTAACGAGGTACAATTTCTAGTGGTCCTGAACCGCCCCTAACCACGTGGACCATGACAGTAGCAAGATCGGGTATGCAGGCTGGTCCGTTAGCCAACACCACCAACTTGTACACCTTTCCGCTGTCAGTGGGAAGTTTTTCGGCTACCTTGATCGCCCCGGTATCCTTATCCAAACGAAACAGGTTTCTGGTTTCCCCAGTGATCCGCTCGCTGAATGTGTAAGTGATTTGGGCATTGGCTCCCTTATCTGGGTCAAAGGCATGGAGACGCGCCAACTGAGAGCCCTTGGTGGTGTTTTGAAAAAGTTTCACGTTGACCAAAGACTCTGTGAACTTGGGGCAGTTGTCGTTGACATCTGTGATGATGATTCGCAGGGTAGCGTTGCCCAAAAAGGGCGGTGTGCCTCCGTCCTCAGCGATGATGTCAGTTACATATTCCTCTTTGGTCTCCCTGTCGAGTGACTCGGTAACGATCAAGAAAGGTGTCAGCTCGCCGCCTTCGTTCTGCTCCACATCCAGTGTGAAAACTCCATAGTCGTTGGCCAGCCAGTAGGTCTGAACCCCATGAACGCCTATATCGCTGTCTACAGCAGATTGTTCTACCGCAAACCGTGCATTGACTGGTGCATTTTCTGGCACGGACACTCTGATCTCACTGACTGGGAAATAAGGCCGGTTGTCGTTGACGTCCTCGATGATGATTTTGACCTTTACTAGCTGGAAGTACTGCTGCGGCAAAATCATCACATCCAGGAAAAGTGCACAGCCCTGGCCATCGTGCGAATCCGCACACAAATCCTCTCGGTCAATCTCCACGCCAGATGTGTAGAGTGCTCCGGTGATATTATTCAGTTTCACATACTGAGAACCAGCCTGCCTCAACTCCAGATGGAACAAACGTGGAGGATCAATGGAGAAATCCAACTTCAAGTCGTCCCCGATAGCCCCTATGAGAATCCCCTTGGGCAAGCCCTCCTTTATCTTGTAGACGAGATGACTGAACTTTGAAAAGCAGGAATGAGGGCTGGTGTAGAGCAGGAGGATACACAAGCCCTGAAACACACAACCGAAAAAGGCATGGAAATTAGCCTGAAGGAGGTACGAAAGCTGGAAGAAATTGAACCCAGAGGCCACCCAGAGTAAAAGTACTTCTGTAGTACTTCGTGTCATTTAGCCCATCCAATGGTGCATGACAACATATTTGCAAGTCATGAGTGATCCTCGTGATTAATGTTTACCGCAAACAGAACCGTGGCGGGTAGCTAGTTTGGTTTGTTGATAATTAAAGGCCCTCAGGTTTGATTGATAATGACCAGGCCACTAAACAGGCTTATGGGCAATCCAACCGGCAGCCGGAATCAGTCCAAATGGCACCAATCGACACCATTCTGAGCTTACATACTTATGACATATGTTTAATTAATAGCATTGCTAAACTGCTTGAAATATTAACCCAAATAACCATGACCTGAAGGAGGTGCAAATTCAATACTGTGCTGAGCAACCCAAAAAAAAAAAAAAAAACAGTCCGAGAAAAGAGACTTGAGCTTATAATGCGGATTTAACCTAAACTCTAACGACTGCATTTGAATTTAGGTATAAAATGTCAACTTTAAAGAAGCCGCAATTTGTGTCGGGCTAAATGTTAAAGACGGCGCTGATTATTCAAAAGAAAAGAAGGATAAACTCAAAATGATGTATTGTGTATGACACCATGGCATAAATATAATATAATAATGGAAAACGAAGTCGAAACAATGATGAGAAATCGGTTTATGCCAGAACAAACCTCACGCTTACAATTACAGACCGCATCAAATCCTTCCTTTTCTAATGAAGCTCGCGTTACAGAAACTCACCCAGAACTTTCCCGCCCTGCTCATCCAGGTTCCTCTGCCTATATTGCACATGTTTCCCGGTCTGTTTCTGATTCCGGAGGGATCTGGAGCGGATTAAAAAGTCTAGAGGCGTGAATGCATGGTGAGCGCCCTGCGCAGCAGATCCATCACTTCCAGCGCGTCTCGCGCGTCTGAGCTTCTCCGGCCATTCATCTCCACCACAACGTGCAGCCCCGCCCACTGTATGATAATCAGCCCATGACGCACACCAATCAGCTCACGATACGGACATCGCATTTGCATACTGGAATGAACCATTGCGCACCCTGCTATTTAAAGCGCTTGTTATTGTATTGAAGAAAGAATTTTAAAAAATGCATTTGTGAGATTTATACATGATATTTAATATTACTAAATAAACATGCTATAATAAAGTTATCCTGGGTTCATCTATCGGATGTGAGGTCCCTGTAGGATTGGTATTCAGAAAAGCTGATTCGCGAAAGCTTTCTTAAGAAAAACTAATTAAATTAAATGAATTAATTCCTAATTAAATGCACCATTAAGAAGATTTACTTAAGGCACTTTTATGCATCCGGTCCCTGGATAATATCTAGTTTCCCATTCTCTGCCGCTCACCTGGCTGCCTGCTTGCTGGGTTTCGTTTGTGTTGTTGTTCTTGTTGCAAATCTCCGATGTCAAACAACGGAGAAAAGAACACAGATTTGATTGGTCCACTGAGTCACATGCCCAGTAATTTGACTTTAAATCACACGGTTTAGTTTTGTTCGGGAAAAAGTCTTGGAGAAAGGCTTTCAGACAGATCTGTCTCAGCTGTGAGAACACAAATATCACAAATATCAGATCCTCATGCTCATTATGACGCTCACAGCCATGACCCAATGTCAACTTGTTAGCAGCTAAGCGAAGAAAAGACAGGACTATACAGTCAAAAGGTGATCTTTACAGATCTTGTTTTGTAGAGTGAAGTTAAGAGTGAAGCTGAGGGAAAAAAAAACCCCCACACGTTTAAGGTGTTATTCTTTCCGTTTTTAAGAATCCGATCGTGCTAAAAAACCTGCAAAGCCATCGCATTGCCCCAAATAGTATATCATTTACATTTACAGTATTCAGCAGACACCATTATCTAGATCTGCTTATAAAAGTGGTTTAAGACATCAGTAACATCTTCTATTCCAAATAATCAGGAATCTAAACAAGAAAACCCATTTTGGGCCCATTTTTACTATGCCATATAATGCGTATAAATGTTTTGTATGGGCATCACGGTAAAAAAAAAATCCATCAACAATTATTGCCAGTCCAGCAATCCCAATGGTTTATGAGCCAAAATATCGTCAGTCAGTTAAAACATTCACTCACTTCAATATAAAAGCTTGACTGTGACTTAACAATTTTTTTTTCTGCAAGTGGGGGCAAGAAGAGAAAAGAAGAAACAGGGAAAGAGCAGGAAAACTTATTCGAGATGACATAAAGCCAATAATGAAACCAACCATAGAATGAGAATGTGGATTTCCATTCACCATTGATCGTTTGCTAAGAAGGAACCAAGGACGTTCGAAATACAGATATATTGTACGGGCATCAGAAGAGGCGTGCTTCGTATACGTGCATCTCCACACACTATTGTGTAACTGGCTCATCAGGGTGTGTTGTAGTGAGGTAGTGAAAAGTGTAGTATCCTCATTGCTATTCGTTTATGATTATGTATGAATTCAGGACAGCTTTTTTGTACAGCTTTGACACAAAAGTCGCTCCAAATGAGTTCTTATATAAGAATAAGACCGGGTGTGGTTTTTTTTCCCCCCGTCACCGTGTCTGTAAATGAGAAAGATTGTAAAGTGACCTTGGGTTTGAGAAAAGCACCATAGAAGGTGCTGTGCTTCTGCTTTGACAGTTCTCAGAGACCCTACATCAGCAGCAAACCTTAACCCCAAGTCTTTATTTTTATCTTGAACATGGTGACGAAAGGTGTCAGAGCAAAACCGCTAAAGCGTGCCAGTCTAGCCCAGGCAATCACAGAAACCTGTAATGATGTTAGAAGAACGTTCATGTTTCAGCCCACCAGATTGTACAGCCTGACATTACCATGCATTATTGAATTTGAAAAGCTAGATTGAGAGTTTTTTGCTGTTTAAACTGCCACACATGGAAAATATTTCCATTTCACAACTGGGATGCATTTCACAGGGTCACAGGAACAAAGGGTCACATGGTGACGCCAAGCAATGACCCTAAACAAAATGGCATGGGGGTACATTTACTTTAAGTCATTTTGCATGTTGCCCTTATCTAGAGCGACTTCCGGCTGATTCAATCTAACGTTTCAAGGGTTAAGGTTCTTGCTCAAGGACTAAACAGTGACGAAGGTGGGGGATGGACCCTGGATCTTCTGGCCCTCAGTCCAGCCCTTTAACCGCTAAGCTACCACAGCCACCGTGTAATGGTCTCTGTTAAAGGTGCCGTGTTCAAAATCGCAACAATCCATCTATTTTTTCCATTCTGACGCTTGGTTTGAGCTTCAGCAGGTCAACCTAACATTGTCAACACTCCTAAATGGATTGAGTAACTGCCATGTGATTGGCCGATAAGATATCTGCGATACGACCAGTGGAACGGGTGTAACTAATAAAATGGCCAGGGATTGTAAAATAGTGCTTATATATTTAAGTGAAAGACGTGACAGTGTGAATGCAACTGAAACGTGACGTGGGAATCCAGATTAAACGAATCGCACATTTTTTACGCGCAAGTTCCCAGAGCTGTTAGTAGAAAATACTGTGTGGAGCAGATTCAGTAAATGTTTCTCTCACCGTCTCTCTTCAGTGTTTCTAAAAAGCTCTAATTGCTCTCTGCAGTGTGAGCAGTGGTGAGAGGAAGCATGGACAGAGAGGATTAGCGGTGGAGAAAGCAAGCGAGCTGAGGTGTGAGGGATGGGAGGGATGGGAGGGTCCAGACGTGAGGGGTGAGGGTTCAAGCTCTTTGTGTAACTTTAATAAATCAAAGTCCTTCTTAATCTTCGTGTGTTTTTACCACAGCAGCTGCCAGCTCAGATTGGAACATATTGCATGGGTGGGATTTTATGAGCCGACTTGTTTGTGCTGAAATCCAAACACGCACACACACGCACACACGCGCGCACACACACTCACATACAGAGAGGCTGAGCTTGATTGAATTTGATACACAGCTTTGAAATCCCAGACAATAAAGTCCATTGCCCATTCCGCTCCACTGCAACACACTGCGTCTTTATAGTTTCGTTTCAGTGCGTGCGCGCCTGAAATCTACGTTCAGTAAAATTCAACGAATTTCATACGAGCTAACGCTTCATTTTACTTCTTAAGGCTCTTATCTGGTCCGGATAAGTGATTTTAAAAGCCCTGCCAGACAGGATATATTTCTTACTTTGTATTTTTCATTGTTAATTAAACTCCAGCAAGTCGCTATTATTACACTCGTGAACAAATAATCTGGGCAGTGGGGAAAATGCTGCTAATGCTTTCTTCATTACAAAGCCATGAATCACCATATCTCAGTGAGCGTAAGGCTAAATGTTTGAAAAAGATCTTCAGGTTCAGAATTATTTCGGTTTATTTATGTAATGACAGTAAGAAAAACACTGAAACACTTTCCATTTGCTTTTCTGATGATCTTGTTTAAGACGATACAAGACGAACTGAGCAGGTGACATCATTTGAGCCATCAAAGGTACCGACTTTAAAACCCTGCCCTTATGGGACACTAGTAAAAATAACCTTGTGTGTGTCGCCTCTAATGCCGACAGTTACGTTCAATAATCCAACAGACAGATACGTTTTTATCCGACTTAATTGCAAATAACTGTGAATAGAAGTTTGTAACTGTTACTAACGAATACCTCAAAACATCAGGACATATCCCGTGAGCGGGAGCTCTGCGACATTTCCAGTGTTATTTGGCATTACTACATCTTACCTCACTCTGTTTGAATTCATCCCAGAGCCTGATTGTGTTTATACGAGTGAAATGGGGTGATATAAATCTAACGTAAACAGTTTAATCAGTGGTCACTTAGTACTGGCTCTCTAGTTCTGCTGCATCATGCTTCCATTAATCTGTCCAGTGTTCGTAAAGTGTTGTAATGGAGGCCAGTTATAATTTCTACTAACCGATCTGATAAGGAACCATGAAAAGAATATATCTGGCTTCTAAAGTGGTCGCATATCGGGATGTTACTGACTTGACCATAACGACGTAACAACATTGTCAAGCATTTATTTAGAAAATATTGAAGGGATATTGCTTTTGCATCAGTTTCTCACCCAGATCTTTGCTGTTTTTAGCATGTTTAACATTTAGCCCCATGCGTTTCAGTGTCGAAATCAAAACGGGTATGGATTAAACACGCATTTGCAATAAAACTAGTTGCAACATCTTGAACATGTCTATGCTTTAAAGGGTTAAAATGTAAAAAGGTACCATTTACATTAAAAGGACTAGCATACCTACTATGCTAGCATAGGAAAAAACTAGCATTTTTAAAAGGTATTATAAACATTCGGCTGGTTTAGATGGACAAGCTAGATAGCCGAGTGTGGAACTTGCTTAATCACTGTTGCATAACGTTTGGCTCAAAGTCAACATCCGTTGGTTTAATAACGTTTAGCTTTAACTGACACGCAAAGCTTACTGTATAAGGAGGTGACTGCTGGCAAATTAGCGAACACTGCCAAGAAAGCTTTATCACTGTCACTCTCGGGACTGAATGCCAATTCCTTTAGTTACTTGCTTTCAGCCATTAAGAACGTCCTTGCGTTACTCACACACAAAACGTGACGTTAATAAAAATCGTGCTAATGCTTTTATCTCAGTTTATTGTTCAGGGAATAAGTGTGAATAAATGTGTAATATTTTAAGAGTCGTTTCGCTGAATGGGCGCTATTTGCTTCCTCCGAGGAAAATACGGGCTGTGAAATTTGACTGTAGAACCATGAAGCGGCCAAATTGCCATCAGAAATCCATGGCAGAACTGTGAACTTTATGGCCAAACTGTGAAAGTTCACGATAAAACTGTCAAGCAATTTACAATTTTATTATGAACTGTCACAGTACATTTTTTCCTGGGTAAGTAGTAATTTAGCAAAAAATGTGTGTGTGTGTGTTTTTTTTTTTTTTTTACAATAAACAAAAGATATCTCAAATTAATTTGGTTAACAGGATAGTGGTTTGGATCGGCCTTCTCAATCATAGAAGATGATCAAATATAGAGGAAAATAATAAGAGAGAACTTACGCTTGGTCTTCCCATGATCTTCAGAAAATCCACGTTCAGAACTGAGTGAAAACCAGGGGAGGTTAAAAATAGGGGATATTTCATTAGGGGACATCCAATGGGTCTCAGTAAAATATTACGGATTTCTTATGAATATGTGGATGGGATATGAGACACAGCAATGCAAAAAATAATCTGAAGGATTTCTATTAATTCTGTTTTGTTGTATAGTGTAATTTTAGAGACCAGGGACGGCTCAGAAATACTGTACTTGTTTTTTGTCTAATAATAATCTATTTCAAATTTGCAATGGCTTCAGTGTGCAGGTCATTTTGCTTAATAATAACAGTTGGTTACAGCAATTATCTCATTCTATTCGGGAGATGGACATCTTATGGGAGTCTTACGCTGTATTTCTTTTAAGAAGCATGCACCGTAATTACAGTATTACTTCCTTCAACCTTCTTGGTCTCAGTTGGTCGAATTTTTACTGGCTTTTGTTTGAGCTTTTTATTGAGCACAAATTCTTAAGTGTTTATTCGTGATCTGGATCAAGTGCGACTGAATGACGTGCTGGCACACCTTAACCATGGTATGCCGAATTCTTCATATTCCCACGTTTCCTCTCTATGAACAGGTCGCTCACAGTTGCTTTGTTGCGCATTCGTTCTGTGACATAAAAGACAAAAACAAAACAGCTCTCTATCATTTTGTGCAGGGTTTCGCTGCAACTTCTCTGTGCAACAATATTAGACACTCCTTGTGGGTCGGTAACAAGAGAAGCAGAGCTATTTCTCAGGAATGCCAACACCTGGAACAGGAACAGCTTGTTTTAGCAATTCTGTACGACTCTGCTGTTTTGTTTTAATGTTCTTCTGGAGGTCATGTCGGAGTTTCTCATCTACTATCTGCGTACAAAGGTATGGTGTGTTTGGAATACCAGGGTCATGGACGAGCAAGAAAAGAAGATGAAGCCTAGGACTAGAGACGTGGCAGTGACTCATTCAACATTCTCACAGACTGTATTTAATAAGTAAAGATCAAGAATAATACGAAAGCCGGATCAAGCTAACCTGAAGCAGAAAGAATAAAGATAAAACAAGAAAATTAGCGTAATTGACTAGCGCTACTGCTGCTGCTACTATAATTAAAAGAAATAATATAAACAAACCACGTTAATGAAATGAAATGAATTCAAAAACTCTCTCACTCATTATCTTATTTGCTTATCCTAGTGAGGCTAATGGGAGAGCCGGTGGCACAGGGCGCAAGGCAGGAACGGTCCCAGCCAGGGCGCCGATCCATCGTAAGGCACACTCAGTCACACACTTTGAAAACACCGATTGACCTAACAAGCATGCCTTTGGATGGAATGCGGGAGGAACAGGAGTACCTGGAGAAAACCCACGCAGGCACAGGGAGGAAATCCACGCCGGGGGGTGGGGGGTGGGGGGTGGGGGAAGGGTGCAGGCTCGGGATCGAAACAGGCATCTCTGAGCTGCGAGTCGAGTTTAAATACTGCACAAACTCAAATGAATTAAAGAAGTATCACTTACTTTCTGTACCCGATTAATCCAGTTCGGGCAGTTGATATGTTTCTTTAAAAAAGTCCACAGGAAACCCATACATCATGCAAACTCCTTAGAGACAGCGGCCAGTCAGGGACTTGAAACTTTACTTGAGTCCCTGGGGTTAGCATGAGGTGACAGTGTACAGTCCTGAACGTAATGCAAATAAAACATAAGAAATAATAACTGCAACAATAATAAGCAAACAAAACAAACAGAAAAAGAAAAACGAATCATATTTTACGGCTTGGTAAAAAGCAAACAGAAGGTATTTGTCTTGTTGGTTCACTGCTTCGTTCGCTCTGCCTTTGAGCTACCCAGGTTTGTATCTCGCCCCTGGCAAGCTGATGATAGGCGTTCAGATTCCATTTGTAAGCGAGGTGAGGGCTCTCACTGTCAGGCCAGATTGTGTGTGATCCTGCCAAGGAGAGCTGCCGCTGGACCATGTTCTGGCACTTCATGTCTATGTCTGAGCTACCCTGCACAACATCATGACTCATTCAGATCTGTTTATCAATTTATATCCGTTTGTACAGTCAGCGTGATCTTTTGCAAAGTGAATTTTGTCCTGTTTTTCAGACAGGAAGGACGAAATTGAAAAGCGATTTTTTTAATTTAACGTGCCACGTAAAGACAAGTGTGACAACTGAATTGTGGTGTATGGGGTGGCGCAGGGGTTTGATCCGCGGAGAGAATCTTAACACATTCGGAATTCACGTCACCACCATTTCATTTGGCTTGGCCAATGTGATATTTCCGCATTTCGTGCTTAGCATTAGCATGCCATTTTCAATAGGTTTGTCTGTTGTCATGTCATAACCCTGATTTGTCCCCTCAGTCAGAGAAAAGTCACAACTGGCAGGTCAGAAGGAACGAAGTGATGGAATTAAAGTTTCAAAAGTACTTGTGTTGAGTGAATAATTTACTGAAGGCCTTTGTGGATTTGATGGATCAAGCCTCGTCCCCCAAGGAGGAGAGCGAGAAGAGCGTGGACCATCAGACTAATTAGAGCGCTGGGTTCAGGTAACAGGGTTCAGCCTGGGGGGAAAACCTTCCTCGTGCTGTATTCAGAGCAGTTGGACCGGTTCTGTTCATCCCCTGAACAGTATTTACTGAGACTAGCAGTCCAAAGTGAGGAGTTCGGATTGTATTAACCTAGAGCTCAGCAAATACCCCAACACAAACAGTGTATAGAGTGCCTAAAGAAAACCATATCCTTTGAAATAGCAGCTTGGAGTAAAACCCTGCAAATCTAGTTCCACATTTTAATGAGGAAAATGGAAAGAGCCTCTCGATTGAACATTTCCTAAAGTACCATTTTAAGTATGAATCTCCGAGCCACCTAGATCGGGGAATGTTTCTCTGTTCTTCCTTGTAGAATTGTTCAATCTCAGACGCATTTTATGGCGAGCACTAATGAACTGGTTGGTTTTAGGTCTGGAATCTGACTTAAGCCACTGTGTTCTGTAACCATCCCGTAATCTCCAGCTAGCTAGCAGAGTTTTGCAGTGTTTTTTCCCATATGTAGAATGTTTTATTGTGTCTACGTGAACGCTCTCTGCCTCGGCTTCAGGCCTCTGGAGGTTCTGCTCCAGCTGATTTAGATTCCTTGATTCACAATTTGCACAGCATGTCAGGTCTTTAAGTTCAGGGCATCTGGTATGTCCTTCCTTGAGACTGAGCCATGACCGATCTCGGTAACTAACCCGAGCTTCGGCGTGCTGGCTCTTCATGGGTGGATTGAACTTGTTGCAACAGTGCCACAACACATTGTGTCTCTTTCTTCCTCATGAGTCCGGCAGCTCCAGTGTAATCCAGTCTCTTCCATCTTCTGCACCCTTTCTGTGTATTTTCATCAACCGTACCTTTAAGCTTTACTCTTGTTATGGTTTTTTGTGCCCTTTGGCGTCAAACGGAGGATTCACTTTTGATCTCTGAGTAGCGTTATGTCTAGTCTAACAGGGAAGAATAAATACTTTCTAGACGGCTTGCATAAGAGCATCCTGTTCCTGTTTGCGATGATCCATCGTACGTTTCGTTATTTTACTACATTTATTTTAATATCCTAAAGTCTTGCATAGGCCATGTCATTTTTGAAGAACCGTTTGAAAGTGAAAAATCAGAGACGCATTGTTGTCACAAACACGGCTTTTCCTCTCTATGTTTCGCCGTCATTATAGCCCCTGTCGCGTTACCCCCTACCCCACCCCAGATCATCATAAAAAGCAGTTTCTTCTGCTGTACTGTCCTACGTACTAATAACTTTGCACATAGTGTTTTATTTTTAACAATAATAGTCATTAAAACGCAGCATAAAAACATTCAGCAGAGTGTTTATGTTTCTTCTCCATCCTGTCAGCAGGTGCTGCACGCTCGTCCTAGTTTTCTGGTATTCAGATTCATACATGAGGCCATATTTTAATTGCTTATTGTAATTCCTCAGACCTTGGCCGTTAATCGGCGCATTTTGGAAACAAGTATCCGTATTCCACTACGTTTCAGTGCAAGTCCTCTTTTCACACGGCTGCATGGCCACTTCTTCTTTTTAATCCCAAAATTGGGACGGGAAGCCGCACCTGCACTGGATGATGAGCTTGGGCTCATCATGTTCATCTGAATGCCAGCAGTTTGCTGATTGCAGTTTGAACAGGTGCAGAACGGGAACGTATTTATTCAAGCAATGAGACGTGGTCGAGGGAAAAGGTCTGTCTGCTTTCAGGCTTCTCTCTGCTCCGGAGAGAGCCGGTGTGTTGCCGCTTATTTAAAGGTGCTGTGAGCGACGTGAGGGGAAGGCATTATGATGGTGGAATTGCATCAGCTGCTTGTTGGAGCCTGCAGTAATCTAGCTCTGGATCTGAGGCCATATGTCCTCATGTGTCAACTCACTCTGGGCAGAGGTTTTAATTAAAGCACCAGTAAGCCATGGTGAGAGCTGGATGCTGGCATGATCTGTTTTGAGGAGCACGAGGAAGAAAAAAAAACAGAGCAAATCGGAGACGGGTAAAATACTCCTGCAATACTTCTTTCTCTCCGCAAAATGCAAATAAATGCATACAGTTTATACACTGTCATTTTCTGGATTTTCTCTTAGAGATTCAAGCTCTCACTGTTAAAACAAACCTACCCTTAAAATGATAGACTGTTCATATCTTTGTAAGTGGGCAAACTTACAAACTCAGAAAGGGATCAAATAATGATTTCCTCCAATGTATATATATTCATTAAAAAAATATGTATATAATTATTTTTATTTAATAATTATTATTTAATAGCCTTCTAAATTTTGCAGACATGGCAGAGCAAAGCGAGCAGGCAAAAATCCACACTTCACATCAGAGTATTCAAATTAAAATGCATCCACCGATAGCATACTGGTACAAGAACACAAGAAAAAGAGAGGGTTTTTTTTTAATTTGATTTCTATCCCATTTTATTTAGACCGATTTCAATTGGTTGAATGGATTGTTGCACTCGGGTGGTCTTGATCACAGTTCCTGAGTCCACTCACCTGACCGAGACTCACCTGTTTAAGGAGACTGCGCTTGAGAATTGCAACACTAGTTTCTGGAGCTTATTACGATATCAGTATTGGTGAGATGTCTCTCTTCTCCTAACGTTGGGTTCTCAAGAGTCTCAGTTGGTGAGACTGATATGAACATGAGCCACTAAGTCTGATACCAACACCATCTGTACCGACGCCAGGATGGGCGAAGCTTCGTCGAAACCTCAGTTCAACGTCTGAACTCTGCGTGACGTCTCATTGTTGTTCCTTCTATTGACTGTCAACAACGATTTCAACTTTTGGCTGTGACACCCGGCATCAATCACCTTACAAAGCACAGGGATTAGAGCGCTCCGGCATCCACATACCTGTACACGCCCACATACATTACACACTCAATACACACTCAAATAGGCGTTCCATTGGCCTCATTGTGTAGACTTTCGATTGTGCCACATCCTCATGATGCCTCGGTGCTTTTACATGTAGAATGGCAAAAAAATAAATCAATAAATTCCTGGGTGGAACTTAAATGCGGAAGCTAAATGCACTTTAATGGAAGATGGATCTGGAGACTTATTGGGGTGGGGAAAGGGTGCCATCATCGCTCCTGTCCCATTTGCTCCTGCCTGCTTTGGATGCATGAGCGACTGCAGCAGACCTTCACTCGGGGTGTTTATGAAGTCTATGGAAATGAACCGTGATGTCTGAACACCTGGGTTTCAAATACTGGAATGAGGAAGTCACCCTTTTTTTTTTTTTGCCTGTGCAGTTATGAAAGCTACGTGCTGGTAAATATTTCATGGCATCTTACAGATATATTCCCGCCTTAGCACAGAACCACAGGAGCTGCATGCAACCCCCGATGCTGACTATTTTTAGAACAAGGTTTAATAATAATAATACCGGGTTAATTGGTGTCTCTAAAGTGGCCCTTAGTGTGTGACTGTGTGTGTGCGCCCTTCGATGGATGGGCGGCCCATCTAGGGTTGTTCCTGCCCTTGCGTCCTGAGTTGCCGCCACCCCTTGTGGATTAACATAATAACATAATTAAATTAAAATGCTCATAAACTTTAGTCATGACGATGCCTAATCAAAACGAACTATTAATAAAAAGTGTGCATAAAAATAATTCCAAAGATTAGTATGGATAGTTGAAATGTATGCATACTTACATAAGTATGAATATTCAAAACTAATAGTTACGCATTATTAAAAACGTTTTCTTACTCAAAAAAAGAGCATGCATAAATCAAAATGTATTTGTACTTTAAAGATGTGTGCATCATCAAAAAAAAGTATTCATACTCAAAAAATGAGTAGGCATTATCAATATGTATGTTAACTCCAAGATGTATGCATAATCAAAATGTATTCATACTCAAAAAATGAGTATGCATTATCAATATGTATGTATACTCCAAAGATGTATGCATTATCAAAAAAGTATTCATACTCAAAATATGAGTAAGCATTATCAAAAAAAGTATTCATACTCAAATAATGTGCGGAATCAAAATGTATTCATACTCAAAATATGAGTATGCATTATCAAAATGTATTCATACTCAAAAAATGAGTAGGCATGATCAAAATGTATGTATACTCCAAAGATGTACGCATAATCAAAATGTATTCATACTCAAAATATGAGTATGCATTATAAAAAAGTATTCATACTCAAAAAAATGAGTATGCATTATCAAAATGTATTCATACTCAAAATATGAGTAGGCATAATCAAAATGTATGTATACTCCAAATATGTATGCATAATCAAAAAAGTATTCATACTCTGTGTAATCAAAATGCATTCATACTCAAAAAATGAGTAGGCATAACCAGAACATATTTGTTAAAGATTAGCGTGAACGTGCACCTTTGGATTCTGTAAATATTCAAATAAAAACAAACATTAGCGACGTAAGAGGTTTTTTTTTTTTTGGTTTAATTTAATGGTAAAATAAATAGTTTCAGTTTTGCATGAACAATTGACCATTCACACATACACATCATTAGAACACTGTTATGTCTGAATCATGCATTGACCTTACATGGATATATTTCAGTTACATAGAGCCATATCTTAAGATTCAATACAAAAACGTAAACACATGACGGATATTATCGATAGCTGTACACAACAGAGACGTTCTCCATTACACTATCGGCTACGAACGGCGCAACGCACTACGGACTGTCAGGACGACATCATCGTACATTTATCTAACAAGTAGTTCAAAGTTTTTGCATTTGTGTATGACCAACCAAGTTGCATACTTCATACATCGACACGCATGAACACAAAAATAAATCGGTTCTCATAACAAAAATAGCACACGTTGAAAATAACATCTACAAATAGTTACAGTGCTTATGCCCTAACAGGCTCCTGAGTCCCAAGGTTTTTTTTTTGTTTTTTTTGGATAAATATTTAATAGGAAGAACTAGAGTAACTAGATACAACTAACAATAATGTACAAAAACAATTTGCATAACATATGACGACCATTCAAAGCCCTAAAACTGACGTTCCATATAGCACCAGATATGCATTTATAACCAAAAACTGAGCGAATGGCGTAAGGCACTCGATGTTAAACTGAAAAATAATACATTTATCTATTCGTTATTGGCATGTTTTGTTTAAGTACATGAGAATGTAAACATTGCACTTTTTTTTTTTTCTCTTCCAAAAACACGGAATGGTGACAAGACTCACTATTTCTGTCGTGAAACAACAGCCAAAGCCAAAGCTGGAGGTCCAGTCGGCCCATACGCTGATCAGATGCAGCATTAGAAGGTGTGCAGCATTCATATACAGGAGGTACAGTCTGGGAAACGCTCTCGCTTGATGCTTCCACGTGCCGTCGGTCAGAGGTCACAGGCATCTCCATACAAACACACTAAGAAAGTCAGAGAGATCACCACATTAGGAAGAGAGAACCTTTAGAGATATTTGAAGTGGCGATGCAGCCGTGTGAAGAGAGGAATTACGCTGAAACCTCGTGGAATACGGCTACTTCTTTCCAAAATGCCTAGGTCTGAAGAATTAAAGTAAGAAATTAAAATATGGCCTTATACCTCAATGCGAATACCAGAAAACTAGTACGAGCATGCAGCACCTGCTGACAGGATGGAGAAGAAACATAAACACTCAGTTGTACAGTACTGGTCTGTGTGGAGTCTGCAGGTCCTCGCCGTGTCTGCGTGGGTTTACTCCTGGTACTCCGGTTTCCTCCCACAGTCCAAAGACATGCGATTTAGCTCAATTGGCATCTCTAAAGTGGCCCTGTGTGCGACTGTGTGCGTGTGCCCTATGATGGATTGCCGCCCCATCTAGGGTTGTTTATGCCCTGAGACGCCGGGTGGGCGCCGGGCGGATTGAGCCGAAAGATAAAGGACGGACGGATGGATATTGTTACGGGTTTCCCTTTTACCCTGTGTATAACAAAAATGAATAAGATAGACCATAACATATCAATATAGACCGAATATTAATAATTAATATGAATAGTTATGAACTCTTATGATTAGCACGTTAATGTGGTCAAACCATACAAAATAACTGCATTAACCGCGGCCGGCTGCATCAAGTTAGTCGTGATTACTTGATATAGGAAAGTTTGGACCACAAGAGAACAAATCTGGTTGTACCATTCGATTTCTGAGACACTTCTGGTCTACTTCGATATGCTACACGACCACCTTCCTATCGGGGAAAAAAAACGTACCCGTGATCCAAAACGTGGCGGCTTACAAGCTGGCGGCCCTGTTCCAGACATAGCCTAAAAGATACGCCCCCTTACCCATTACCTGCTGGGGTACTCAGATGTGTCATTTGCCCTTTTGTCACCCTGTACAAATGGACAATGTAAACCCGAATGCATTCGTTAGTTAAACAAACACAAAAAACAAAATGATAACTTTGCATTCAGAAGTGTTCCTTCGCTCGCTGCTCATTTTTATAAGAAACAGAATGTGGAAGCCGAAATCTGACCTGCCAGTGGTCAAACTGTCAAACTTACACCTGACTCTGCGTTTGTGCCAAAAGAAAAGAAAATCAAAACCTTAAAGCAGCGCCTCGACTGGGTTATAATTCTGATTCGCACGCTCTAATTGTGCTATATGTGGTACTGAGAATGGGAACGGTGATTAGAGGACCGTTTTGGACGCGTCCTAAGTATGGATGACTCATTTAGTCAAAGCAAAGATAATGTGATTATCATCAGTCATTTTGACGGCATCTTCAGTGGCTCAGTAGGAAGAGCCAGCTCCTGGAAACGGCAGTTCCCCAGGGCCTGGCTTTGAATTCTAAGTGAGGCTTGCAACACGAAGGTCAAGTGGTGCATTTCCAGAACGTACGTCCAGAGCAAGGAAGTAGTCACACGCCCCCTCGATGTTCAGATGTGCTATAAAATCAGTTGGTGTTCCCCAAATGGCAGGTAAGTATATTCTCAACGATTTCAGCCAATTCACTTCTGGCAAAAATAAAGGATCTGGCAACCCTTCGGCCGGCTGTACCAGCAGCACTTCATATTTTTATAGCAGCTCTGACTTGCGTGATAAATTAACGTCAATAGGTACAGAGAGAGAGAGAGAGAGAGAGAGAGAGAGAGAGAGAGAGACAGAGAGAGAAAGAGAGAGAGAGAGACAGAGAGAGACAGAGAGAGAGAGAGAGAGAGAGAGACAGAGAGAGAGAGAGAGAGAGAGAGCTAGAGAGAGAGAGATATAGAGAGAGAGACAGAGAGA
>JAUZST010082907.1:0-20358 GCA_034779995.1 Parotocinclus haroldoi | reverse complement strand
AGAGAGAGAGAGCGAGAGAGAAAGAGAGGGAAAGAGGGAGAGAGAGAGAGAAAACGAGGGAGAAAGAGAGAGGGAGAGAGGGAGGGGGAGAGAGAGAGAGAGAGAGAGAGAGAGAGAGAGACAGAGAGCGAGAGTGAAAGAGAGACAGAGAGGGAGAGAGAGAGAAGGAGGGAGAGAGGGAGAGAACGAGGGAGAAAGAGAGGGAGAAAGGGAGGGGGAGAGAGAGAGAGAGAGAGAGAGAGAGAGAGAGACAGAGAGCAAGAGAGAGAGAAGGAGGGAGAGAGAGAAAGAACCTGAACCAACGTGCATGTACAGAGAACAACACAATGCCATGCTTTCTTTAATTATAATCAAAGCATTGTCTTTGACTTTCTTCAGTTTAACTCTGACCTACTGTTTCTCTGTGATTTGAATGCACTCCCCTCCCAACGTTTCCTCACAGTTTGACTTTCACTCTTTTCACTGTGTTATATCCTACTTTCTCAGCTATCTATTCGCTTCACTCACGCACCCACTGTTACATTTGATTTGCTATATTTCAGAGGTATCTACTTCGTCCCTTTACAATCTCAGCTTGTCTCCAGAGGTTCACTTTCTGAAATCATGTCGCCTTCTCTACTTAAAAAAATACAATACTATTATATAACTATACTTTATTCAGAACTATAATTTTTTCGTTTTCACAGATGCTCTCACATACAACCCGTAGCGTTTACCAACAGCCTTGCATATATAATGATACAGCGTCTTCGCTGCCTTCTGGCCAATTTAAACAAAGCGCCACTCAGATACAGCTTGTTAAGACTTAGTGCTGCTTATTAACACCTTGTGCTGGCATTATAAAGCTTCTGGGCAACATAGCTCACATAGCCACCACTAGCTATGAGCTATCATTACCTTGTCTTCTTTTAAATATGTGTCGATAGCCATTACTCCATGAGAAAGAAAAAAAAAAAAGAAAAATAAGGCATTGTAGTGAATTTACATGGCTTGTCCTGTATTTCCATCATTTAGTTTAATCCACCCAGTGGACAGAAGAGAGAGAGGGAAAACATACAGCAGAACAAAACTAGAAATACAAACAGATGGTGGGAGATATATCCAACATGAATTACAATGTGTCCCATCAACTAAACTAAAATCGTAAGGTTAAGACGACCTGTCAGAACATAATGTTTTCAAGAATGCCACTTGTTTTTAGAATTGTTTTAAAGAAAATAATAAAAAAAGAAAAACATGTATAAGCTTTTATTCGAAGGATAACCATTTTCTTAAAAATGAAGTTAAGAAAAAACACATTTGGGAAGATTTTCCATAGTAAGACATTTTTGTGAATCCAGTTCTAGATTATTAGTTCATACTAAGTTTAGAATAGTTCCCTGTATCCCAGAGAGTAAGCATGTTTGTGCAACTGTGTACCACCAAATAAAGATTTTATACTTGGGATCTCAGGGATACAAAACATGCTGTTCACTATTGCATCACTGAGAGGCACCAGTGAGAACTGGTGCATACACACCTATGAAAAAGTTGGACAAAATGTAACAAAGAACTGAACAGAAAATTACATCTGCCGGCACAAAATAGTTCAAAATCCTTCTGTCGCTCATTTTTTCTGTTGTAAAATGGAGCATACAAAGATGATCAATCAAATTGAGACTGAGATCATTTCTGATCCCTGAATCTCAGACACTTTTGTTACCTGCTTTATTTCCACAACATTATCTCTTAAATTATCTTTATTTAGAAGCTCTCTGCATTCCGAGCACCTTTCTTCCAATAATCTCCTTTGATCAATTTAATTTGTCCATCCAGCTTTCTCAACCCACTCTAATTTGTCCTCAGTGGTTTCTCAAAATACCCATCACCTCTTCAAACTTATCTTTTCTGAGAAATATAATCTCCTCCAGACTCCTGTCCTGTATTGTTTCATTTATTTTTCATTTATTTATTTTCCTTTTGTCTTGCACACACGCAACTGTGCGGTTTACTGGCGGCATCTCATGTAAAGAAACAATTCTGATGCTGCCTGCCGGTTTAAATAACACTCCAGCCTGTTGCAGCTCCTCACAACTAAATGCGGCCTGTTAACGCTAAATGTTTTAACGTTTCTTTCGAGCAACGTAGTTCACATGGCCGCCTTCTTAGATTTGCAACTACTTTCAGTGAAGTAGACCAAGCTGATATAAATAAAATAATATAACATGTATCAGTAACGAAGCTGTGGCCTCTCTCTCTCTCTCCTCAGCGTATATTTCTCAGACATAAGGTACACACTCTCTGCACTAGACCTGGACTTTATTTCTCTCCTGCTTATATTTTGGAAGCAATGAGAAATGACTCATCCAGTGCTAGAGGAGATCTGGAGTACTAGTTCCTTCCTCTCATACATCATCACTGTAGCTCTCAGCCTGCATCATTTCACATCAGTTTCATTATGTTTCCATTGTTCTGCAAGAAATATTCGTCTTTCACTATAGAGCATCTGTAACCTCCATGTTGGATTACTGTAACACTTTACTTGCTGGATGCTCTAGTAAATCTCTAAATAAACTTCAACTAGTGCAGAATGCAGTGCCTTAAGTACTAACTAGAACTTGAAGAAGATTTGATCAGATCAGTCCTGTTCTGCCGTCTCTGCACTGGTTACCAGTTACATTCCGCACTGATTATACAATACTTCTTGTAAAATAAAAGCTCTACACGGTCTTGCCCCACATTATCAGTTAATAGAATTTAAAAAGAGAAACGCTTTCTCATACTTAGTCCCCTAATTAAGAAATAAACTTTCCATTTTGGTTTGAGATTCAGACACACTGCAAATGTTTAGGTCAAGGCTTATTAATGAGTGTTTTTGGTCAGATTGGTAGACTTATACTCTAAATGGCTCGGTTGGCTGTGTTACCTTCTGGTCCTTCCCCTTCTAGCTATGCTGCTTTAGTTAAAGTTTCTTTTCTTAAAGTCTCTTTTCAAAGAGTCTCATGCTGCACATGACATCAGTGATTATTAATAGACTTTGTGCTCCTAACCAATAAGTAACTACATTTTCTCTTTTCTCTCCGAGCTGATGTTCTAGCAGCGCACACTTAGGTGTTCCTCCACCTCAGCGTTATTCTACTGGTCTTCATCAACAGAACCCAGTCCAACCATGTCTGGGTCCCACCAGAGTCCAGGAACTCCCTCCATCATTTAGTTATTAGGAGACCTCCCAGTAAGAAATCATTATCCTAAATCTATTACATTATTTAATTCAATATTAATACAAACTTAACTATTTCAGTTAACATCTAGGCCACCCAAGGAGGATGGTTCCTTTTTTTTTGGTCCTCATAAAGGTTTCTTCCTTCTACATTCCGGGAGTTTTTCATTTCCACTGGTAAACTATCCACTAGGCTTGCTCAATTTGGGATTGGCCTATTAAGATAATATAATATTTGAAAGCTGATTTCAGACAATGCTTCATCATAAATAGTGCTATATAAATACATTTGACTTATGTTAACAATATAAGATTGATATACTTAAAACTTTCATGACACTGATATGCAAATAATTCATACTTTCTATTCTTCTTTGCCATGTTTCTTACCTTTATCCATGGTTTTCCAGTTTATTGGATTTTGGGTGGGTGGATTGGGGGGGTGTTAGTGTCTTACTTATTAATTCCTCAGTTCTTAGTTATATGTAGTTCCTTTGCTTAGTTTTTAGTTTTTGATTAGTTAAAGTTGCTTCATTCTATACTTTTCTCTCCTGCTTTCTTAGTTAATAAGTTTGTTAACAAACTTGCTTACTTTGCTAACACATTAGTTCCCTAGATCCGTTGGTCTATATGTTCTTATTAACCTGCTTTCTTAGCTCCCTAGTTTCTTAAATGTATAGTTCCTAGGACCATTGTTTGCTATTTTTTTAATCCCTAAATATTTATTTCCTCAGTTCTATATTTTTCTTAATTCCATCCTTTCTTAGATTCTTCATTCCCCAGACCTACAGTCTAATTCTTGGATTTACCATTTCTTTAGTTTCCTAATTCCTTTAATTTTAAATATACATAGTTCCCTAGTTTAGTACCACACCATTATAACTCCCTAGCTTACTGTTCAGGTGCTCGTATGCAGCGAAGCGACCTGCATGGGTAGTTTCAGGCATGGGGAATGTAAGATTAGATCATTAAATTTCTTTTATTACAGTCTTGTACATGTTGGAGCATTGTACTGTGTGTCGTATAATACAGGCTCTCTTTATAAACACTGAACATTATTCTCACAACTGTTTCTGAATCTTTCTTAATCATCGCTGGCACACGACTCCCAGTGGTGCTAACTAATTTCATGCTATTGCAGATACCAATACAGGTTCGAGTAATAGAGGCTCAGTGAGAGAATGGGCTGCTGTTTCCTTATCCTGCTCTGCTATCCAGAGATGCTCGTTAAGGGTTTGATAGCAGCCATTTGTCGCACGGGGTAATTACAATTCCCATTACACTTGGCGGCAGGATTGAAACACAACCCAGCCCTGGCACTACGGTCTGTATTTGTGTGGTAGCTTTGTGAATCCACTAAATCATAAATAAGAAAACAATCTGATTCTAGACATGCCTGCTACTGTGAGATGGTTCAGCTCAAGTGTATCAGGAATCAGTGCTGATGATCTCCTCAGAGATAGGATTATGTTGCGTAGTGGCACTGAGGTTCAGCTCAATAAAAAGTAAATTTGGCATTTGTTTCAAAGAAGTAAACAGAAACGTCAAAGGAGATTTTAAATGGTGATTTAGGAGGATTTGTTACTGGTAAAGTCATTAGGACTTCAGACAGATGCAGTCTAAGAGGCTGCTAGGTGCCATGAAAAAATAAAGCAATTTGAAAAAGTGGTGGCCCAATTGTGTACCATGTATTTAACTGATGTAGTAATGTAGTATGGCTAACTTTTACCCTTTATTCACATAATATTTAACATGGTTAGAATCACACTGAGAATGTAAGTTTATATACAATTACAGTGTGTGCCAGACTGCCACGGTGCTCAGAACGTCACGATGAGATCGCATGTGCGATCTTGTCGGACAGCCGTCACCCGTCACTTTCCCTTCTAGCGTCTTCTCAATTCTTCTTTCACCTTTTCATTCTCCTGCCAAAAATCTTCTTCTCCTATATATATATATTTTTTTTTCTTTTTTTGCACATTTGAATACTGTATAAGCTCAATGCTTTTTATCTGTAGACATGTAACGTGACCCTCTGGCATTCAATCATGGCCAACTATATCTGCAGAGAGCTAGCCAGTCCAGAGGTACTACTGTGACCCAAGCTCAGGTCTCTGTGGTGACTCTGGAATAGTTTCCGGTGCAGGAAAGCCGATACCTAGCTGGTGGTAGTCTTTGCAAAAAGACACAACATGACCTGTGACTTTTCACTTACCCTGTACAAAGAAAACACATTTATATGCATTAAGAAAAACATACTAGTGAACACGATTTGATCAACTAATCAGTACTTTATTAAGTAAAATGGCAACAGAATAGCTGCCATATATGTAGATAAAAAAAGTATCTTAAATTTGTCAAGAGCTGTATATACTACATATATACTTTTGATTTTCTAGAATTAGTGACCCATTTGATTTAGTCAGTCACATGTTACACAAAGATCCTTTGAGAATACAATCAACCACCTTCTGAGAGTTCTGAGATGTGTCAAAAATAGTACGTCAGTGTTTATACCCCTTCATTTCAGTCTCACCTTGTATTAGTCTTTGTATTTAAAAAATACTTACAGAATAACTTGTAGAAGTAAAATAATAAGAATGGCAGCAGGTGATGAGGGAGCTGGAAAATAAGGGCTTTGACATTTAACAGCAGAATAGGAAAAGTCGATGTTATTGGACTCTTTCTCCCACACAAGCAGTGAATCAGTACGGATCAAAACCAGAGCTTTTTTTAATAGATAATTGAAAAGAGTATCACACAAATGTGTTGCTTGCATCTGTCTGTGACCATGAATGAACTGATGTAAGACCGAATGACAAGGTGTTAACAGGCTTATAAATAACTGCTTCACAAGTTTCTGTATCTAGATCCAATATAGATACAGTATATGCCTGCTTGTGTGCATGCGTCTGAGTTCTGGCAATTTGCCTCTTAGGGGTAGATTCACTTTGAATGAACAATGTACAAGACTGGCATTAAAGTGAAAAGAGAAGGAAAGAAACAACAGAACACACACATGCAATAAATTAACTTAGGACCAAAGGGAGTTTGGACAATGACAATCTATTCTGTCTCAGTGAGCTCTGAAATGGTTTCTAATAACACTCTCTCATCCTTTGAGATATATATATATATATTTTTTTTATTTTTTCAAATTCATTGTAACATATATATGTCCGATTGTAGCATATGGCATAAGGGTTGTGCACAGGACCGCATGTGCAATAAGATGCAGTAATAACAATGTAATAATCGTACAAGTCATACAAATCATACAAAAGCTAATTATGCAAGTGCTATGCAACATATTACCTGTACCACAAAGACCCATGCAGAAACATACTGCTGTTCTATAAATACGTCAAATTTCTACGTAGACGAAATATATCAAATGTAATAACAGAAGTTCTTGAAAGGATTTCAGAATAACATAATATCTATAATCACTATAATTACTGTATCCTAATTGCATACAGAGCTTCATATAGCTCGTACGCATAAAATCTCCTGTGATTTATCTGCACTTACAGGGATTATTTGTACATCCTTAAGCACTTCGGAGCAAATCGAGTCAGCGTTTACCGTTCCTAAGCCAGCTAACTGAACTCGGTCCAAAGGGGAGTGAACGGAAGAGTGATAAAGAGAGAGAGTGCAGGTGACAAGCCTGACGAATAAGTGATCCTTGCAGGCTACCCGAGGCATTTTTCTTCCCGCTGTTTTAACGGCACTGCTCCAGAGTAGATTAAATGCGAACTTGACTCTCCTAATCCGTCTAGGAGGCGCGCGCTTCGAAATTTGATCTGGACCGTGAACTCACGTGGCTACACATCAGAGTGTGAGAGGATTCTGCTAGCATGCTAATGAAAGCCAGGTGCTTGTCCTCAGAGAGGTCTCAGGGTAGATGACTGGTTAAACAGATTAAAAGCCGTTATGGGTAAAGCTACAACAAGCGAGTTAAGTAATGGATTCATTACTGCTTCTATAGACGGTAATATTACACCAACGCTCACAGCCAAATCATTGTAACAAGCCTGAATCTGATTCATGTCGGTATCTTAGCCTAACTTTACTGGTTTATTCTCGCAGGGTGAGCCAATGGTAAAGTTACAACCTACTTGACTATATTTAAATTTGTATTTACATGTATAGCCTTCTAGCAGACACCCTTACCCAGGGCAACTTACAACTGATACAATCTTACTATCCAAGCAACTTCAGATTAAGTTAGATTAAGTGTCTTGCTCAGTGACCCAACAGTGGCAGCTTGGCTGTGGTGGGAACTGAACCCTGGACCTTTTATTAATTAATACCACTTTTATTAATAAGGGATGTCAACGGTAGGGCTCCACAGTTTTGAATGATGAGTAATTATTTTTGAACTTTATTCCATTTGTTCACTAGCTGGATTCGCCTCCACTGTCTGATCCATCTGCAAAGTTTTTTTTTTCGGTCAAAAAGCTTTGATGTTTGAAGATGCTGATGTTTTGATGTAGATGTTTAAAGATTATATTCGTATTTCAGAAATATTCCCAAGCATCAGTTTTATTGCACATGCCAATAATTGCCAGGGAACACTACAACAATCATATTTTAATCCCTGTTCACTGGTAATCAGCACTACTTCGCATCCCGTTTGTGTTAAATTTGTTAAATTGTGCTAAAGTCTGATTAGCTTGATCATGATCAGGTTCTAACCTTTACACGATTAGTTATGTCACTTGACCCAGGGCATGAGGCTTTCTCTGCATCTTGTACTTTTGTGCCAGTAAGCACAGAGTCTCCAGGTATAGACATGTTTTTGCGCGTGAAGCGTCTCATTTTCAAGTGTGCAATGAGATACTCTTGTCAGCTCAGGGCTCTGGCTGATGAAGTTGCCCGTTAGTGAGATTGTACTCGCCCTCCTGTTTCCCCTCTCATTAGAGCTTGGTGAAGGACTGCTGGCCGTGGGAGAGATGACCCCTCTGAACTCTGAACTGTCGTGTCAGAGCAAGATGGATCATTCTGGAAATGCAGCCTTATTACTCAAGGTCAAGTTTTGCACCTGCACTTGCCTCTGTACAGGACTGAGAACAGAGACAAAACAGCCTCTTCTTCTAAAGATGCAAGCAGACACTGGCCTGAGGTCAGCACTGACACAGCCATAAACTGGAACAATGCTCGCGGTATGCTGGGTAGCGCTCTACCTGTAAGAAGAGCAACACCTATCATGGCGCAACGTTTCCTTGTCAGTGTAATGCAGCTTCATTGAACTGTGCAAGACAACATGTTCTCCGAGATGCAGAAGCAGAGGGGTGAATTCAGTCCTAAAAACATCCTCTCAAGCACAGTTAATGTATTGAAATGGTTCAAGAGTTTTTTTTTTTTTCATGAAATCACACACAAACACACACACACCAGCTGCTTCCCTTCCACCAGATTTTGCTTCCAATTCCATTTCTGCCAGAATCTTGAGGTCTAGGGATATTATTCAATGCCAACAAGAAACATAATAAGAATCATGAAACTACAATCTTAATAAAAAAGCATAAAGCTGAAACGTTAAGGGGAATGCTTAGGATTGAAGTTGATGATCAGTTATACAGATTTTGTCTCAACAGCAAAAAAGTGGGAATCCAATGGGTTTGGAACCATATTTGGATGTGATTTTAAATCTGTTTAGAAATGGATCTTAGGAAATGTGACTCAGTCTGATCCGTCAGATTGGATTTGAGGTGGATTTTACAATCAGGAATTTGTGATAATAACAACAATAAACTACGGCATGATACAGTACCTCAGCCTCGAGCAAACTCGAGGTAACATGCGGTGCAATGCTGCTAGTGCAAAATAAAACATTTACAACCACATAAAACAGACAGGAAAAGGCAGAAATAACACTAGTAAATTATATAACTGTACAGTATAGCACAGAATATACAGCACTGTCCGAAAGTCTTAGGCCACCATTAGATTTGTTGCTTCAACAATGATATAATGACCATATATAGTGTATTGCTGATGATTGGACACAAAATTTCAAACTTGGATTCATTACAGCATAATAATCTCTTTTCAAACTGATCTTTATTTAAATATTTCTGAGATTTAACAAATCCCAGTCTTTTTACAGTGTTCCTCTTCTAAATAAGGGATCTCTTGGCTGCTACTGTTCTGAAACAGCATTCCAAATCAAACTTCTTCTGGCTGCAGAAGGGTCAACTACACATCCTGATGAAGCTGCCATATGCTGCTATGGGGAAGTTACACCAAATGCTCGTCACTGTAGCCTATCATAGTTTTTTTCAGTTAGAAACTTTTTTATTTTTCTGGTTGTATTCAAACAAAGAGACTGAAACATAATTATATAGAGCCATTATACTACTGCTAAAAAGAATCCAATGGTGGACTGAGACTTTTACACAGTACTTTATGTCAATCTCTGCTAATTCGTAATTATAAAAACTTTACTTTTACTCCCAAAAAGACAGAAGTATCAGATTAAATCTGCAGTCTCTGGATATAGTCCATTTCCTATTAGACTGAATTCCCTTCATAGCATCTCTCAGTGACTACAATAAGACCTGGGGATTATAGCACTGATGAATATAATTAAGGACACTTCAGCTAAATCAGGACACGTTCCCACATGTTGGAGACGTGTTTACTTTTGTGCTCCACTGACAGAAAGAACCGTGTGCGCTAAATTATTCCTTTATACATTTGTTAGCAATGATACAAACCCAAAACAGTCTGACAACCAAAGTTCTTGCTTTCCAGGCTACAGCAGGTCACGCGATAGGATGAACTGTGTCACACTTGGGTGAATAGACAGAATAAATACATACAGGATGGACATGCAGATGGGAAGGTTTGTGAACTAACTGTGACCTAATAGATAGGACAGCCAGGACTAGCAGAACAAAGGCCTAACAAGGACACTGTAACATGGAGAGGAAAAGGTAGTGGACTCAAGCGTAGCGTTGCAGTAACACAGACGTTTATTAATGATCTCGGCCGACAGATGACAAAAACCAAAAACAGTCCAGGGACAAAACACAGCCAGGCAAAGGAGAGATTCAATGGAGCGAGCAAAGATGGAGCTGGGAGACGGAAACGAAGTTGGCAACAGTAAGTGCGGCGATTATCAACAACAGGATATAGAAAGTGCTGAGTAACAAGGAATGAGCCAAGTAGCTTAGCAGAGAGACTGGTGATGTGGCGCTTAAATAGGACGGTGCTGATGAGGAACAGGTGTGTGTAGTTAGTAGGAAGGTAAGCGTGACCGTGAGGCAGGTTGGGTGTGGTCGCGTGAGCAGTCCGTTGGTGTGACACACTAAATGACTGTATACACAAAGTACACACACAATGGTAAAACATGACAAGGCTCAATCAAAACTAATAGGACTACCATGATAGAAAAGAATGGGGAGTCAGGAGGCCATTTGTGTGAAAGCGGGCCCTCAGAGTACACCTTTCACCATCGTCTAATGCTGTGAGTGCAGCTATTCCCCAATCTTGTGTGAACAGCACACGTGGCCTAATGTGCAGATTAATGTGCATAATAAACGTATCACCGATCCCACTGTTATGCAGCTGTGCTTTTATTAATCATTATGCAAATGTGCTGCATTAAACTTGCGGAAGTTTTCTAACTAGCTGAGACTCTGAGACTGCCTCTTAGGTGAGTAAAGAAACACAAAAACCTGGACTCCAGACAAACTGATTTAACTCTCTGGCATTGCACAAAATAGACACAAGGAAGGAATGGCAAATATGAACAGAAATGCAACACCCAAGAGGATGGGAAAAAACAATGAAGATGAAGAATCAAGTGATAAAGTTTTATAAATACACAGTGAAGCTGGCTACAATTAGGCAGCTGTCTATGGAAGGAGTAAAGAGCTGAGTCAGAGGCTCTTGGCCAAAATGCAATCAAAACTGGCACTTCACATCGGAAGAATGTGACATAGAATCAGATGATCAGACGTTCAGTTGTTGTGTAGGTGTAGGTGCTGAAGTGTGTAATAATATATGTGATAATCAGGATCAAGAGATCGTTATGTTGTGCAAAAAGGACTAGAAGAAAGACATTACATAGTGAAAAAGGGTTCATCATTTGCTGATGACACACATCAATACAAGTTGCTGAATCTGGTAGTAGCCAGCAAAATCAGCATACCTCAGTCCCATTGAGAACACTGAAAGGGAATTGAAACCAAAAATATGCAATCTCAAACCGTAGCGCATAATACATTACTGGAAGAATAGCTCAAATGAACAGGAACCAGCTCAAAACACTAGAGGAATCCTGACCTGCATGACATATTTGACTAATTATTTTGACAGCCTATTTGCTCATGTTATACAGAAAATGTTATACAGAAAAAAACTGTGTAACTGTGTCTGTTTGATATGCGGTAGGGGAGAAATTCCATTTTCCGCTTTCAAGACCTGTCCATCACTACAAATTGGTTTAGCTGGATTATGGATGGACCTAGCATTAGAATATCACTAATACCTGACCCTCTAGACTTGGTACTGAATCTTCTGTGAGTGAAGGTTAACAATGTTTACAGGGTTAGATCTGATTGATGACTAAAGGCATACTCACAAATTCAGATTGCTTTGTTTTGTGCACAGCCCGCTCAAGCACCTTAGATAGTGGTACCTCGGCGCTCGGCCACCTCGGAATTCGTCAGTCTTTGTTTGCACTGTACTTGGAACACTTGCTTAAATCTCAATAAACTGTGACTCAATAAACAGTGATTCTCATGTGTTTATCATGTTTTGCTTTAGTTTTACATCGACAGTACTGTATTCTGTTCAAATAAGTCATCGTGGTTGCTAAAAATGGTTAGCAATGACAACCAACTGAAGGGAAAACCAATGGCTTTCACCAATAGAGTAAGTGTTTTGCCTTTACTTACAGTGAAATAAAATGCATTTCTTAAGGCTTTATACTAAAATAAGCTTTGTATTAATGATATTGGGAAGCTGTAGGTTAATGTAAGTGTTAATGATACAGTCATAGTATTATAAACTATTTATAAATATATTCATAACTCATCAGTTCTTGTTACATCTAAATTATGATGGATGTGTCGGAACATATCCCCAACTGGTCATTCAAATTACATTATTCGTTAAAAATAATTCATAATTCTGGAAAAATGAGCTATTTTTTGGTTCTCGAAAAGCCTTCTGGAAGAGATTTACAACGAGAACCGAGGTAAAACCATTAGATTTACTGATAATGAAACAAAACAATTTTTGGCTACTGGTGTCGTGTAGGAAGATTTTTACGGAGGCGACTGGCGTTTTGTTCCGTGTTTAGGATTGTTTAGCGATCTTACTACATGCATTCCGAGCTTTAATTGCCCCTGAGCCCACCTCTTCAAGTATTCGTAAGCAAACTAGCACACCCGGGCTCAGTACGGAGCAATTACACTAATCAAAAGAACTGTACTTTGGGCGGCAAACATGCTTGAGCAGGGTACAGATCGCCAAGTGTGAGAACACTGTGAGACCGAGCTGAGACTAGTAATACTGAGATTGAAGTATACTTATTATTAGCGGGGTGGCTCCCATCCGATTTCCAGACCTCGGAAAACAAAGATTTGTCCTCGCTCTGACACTTCAGAGATGCACCATGCTGTCTGATTAATCACATCAAGGAGCAATCTGATCTCCAAAGTTTTTGTCATTATCTTAATTAGTCGACGCCTATACAAATTAATTACCAGAAAATACAATAACACTACTAATTAGCCAGATGTTTTGAAATGATAATCTCGTTTGGGTGACGCCTTCAGAACAGCTCCATACGGGGCAGATGGCGTCCTGCGCTCTATGTGTTTGTACCAATCAGATCGCATTTTAGCCCCTCTCCCTGTACATTTTGTTTGGAGTGGCGTGAAGACGTCGGGGAGGGAAATCTCAAAGCCACATGCTGTTTTGAAAAGTCTTCCAAACGTCTTTGCATGGTGCACAGCCTGATGTTAGCCTGCTGTTATTGTCCCACCCCTTATAGTAGAAGCGACAGACGTGTGAGGCATTTTTTTCCCTTTGCCCAAATGTCGAGCCTTTCTGAAATTTAATTAATCAGCCTGCTGTCTGGGATCTCATCGGCCGCCACCGCTTTTGTTTTCAACTTCACTTCCCTCGCTTCGCACTCGTCCACTCACCAAACCATCATTCCGGCAGTCAGACGGAATGACACTCAGAAGCAACCTCAGAAGCAACCTTCATCATAAGCCATTATTAACGTGCATACCCAGGCCCAGGAGTGCTACTTTTGCTTTGTGTTGGTGTGAAATACACATACACTCACAACAACTGCTTTACATTAACACAGATGGGTCCCCTTATCAAGATCTTGCCATCTCCCAGTTGAGCTCATCCATCACTTCCTAAAAATGCATGAAATCTTGGAGTCATCTTTGATAACCAGCTGAGATTCTCTGACCCCTCCTCTCCGCAGAAGACCATTGCTTGTCCATTCTCTTGTTATATCAAAATGCTCTTCTGACTGGTCTTCCGACATGTACAATCAGACCCCTGCAACTGATTCACAATGCAGTGGCTTGTATGCTTTTCAATCTACCCAAATTTTCTCAAGTCACCCCCCTGCTGCATTCACTATGTTCCTATATTCCCATTCCTATATTCCATGACTAACGTTTCAAACAATTAAAGGAAATACCATTAGGCTGTAGACAAGGCTAGAAAAATACATTTGACCTGGAAATTAGCTTAGTCCTTTGCTAAATGTACTTGGTCACATGTCTGACACCTGAGAATTACCTCTGAGACGATGGGTATATAAATGGGCTGGATTCATATTCATGTCTAGGAAATTCCCTGGAAATAGAGGTGTGTTGGCACCTTCACAGCAAGAAGGTCCTGGGGTCAATCCCAGGTTGGAGTGGCCTAGGTCCTTTCTGTGTGGTGCCACAGATGTCCTCCCTATGTCTGCGTCGGTTTACTCTGGGGTAATCTGGTTTCCTCCCACAGTCCGAAGACAGTGGAACAGAAAGTCTGTTAGGTTAATTGATTACACGAAATTGGTCCGGACTTGAGTGTGTATATATGACTCAACTTCAGATAACCTATAGTATAGGTGGAGATGTAACCGTGTGTGTGTGTCGCTGAAATGATCACTGATGCCAATAGCAACGTTACATAAGCCAAACACATTTTTAATCAAACACAATAGTTATATTCATAATATAACTATTAATATTAATATTAATTCTAGATAGGCAGTTGCAGATGTTAGATATGAAGATAAAGGAAATATACTAATATTATTATTATTTTTTTAACTGATCAAGTAGCCACTGTCTGACGTTGCAGTGGGTCGCCTGTTTTGGGCTTTTTTGAGCTTGTTATCATAGATGTTTTTGCTCGTTTTTCTTGTGGGTATCTGGCAATCCTAGATTATTAAGTGTTTGCAAACACACTCGGTTTTGAATGCCCCTGAGCTCTTCAGTCTGAAACGTGCTTATGATCAACTGTATGTTCGATTTTAGGCTTTTTTTGTCACCTAAATACTTATATAGACAATTCATAATGGCTGCTTAAATGGGCATGTCATGTATCGGCGCCACCAGAGGTCTCAGAACTTGAAGTATGCTTTCATTTTTAGGCTGTAAATCTAATCTGAATAGAGATTCTTTAGAACTTAGAGTTTGTGTCTGTGAATGCGAGATTAGTTGAAAGTGTTTATTGAATCTGACACGAGCAGTCAATGTTTAATATAAGAGAAACCCCCGATGATTGCTCAATGCCTCGATCCAAAGACAGCCTAATTAATTAAAGCTTTCCAATAGCCCACAGGACCTGCTGCATCCTCATTAGTGTCGCGTGTTCATCAATAACTTCCTGATTAAAACACAGAGACTGCATTGCTGTCCCCCTGCAGTCATCAGGAACTTAAAGACTCACTGAAAATTGGAGCTTGAATAGAAAACTAAAGTCAAGTGTTTTTGTGAGATGACCTACAAGAGTCTATCCACTACACAATTGCAGTTAATGCCCACTGGTACACCAAGGGTGGAAAAGGGCAGGGAAAGGAGAAAGCTTTTAAGAAAGAAGTAATAATAACTCATCTTAAGAGTTTATTTTGGCAGTCCACTCACTGAGCAAACAGCTCTCGAGATCAAATTATTGATCTGTTAAAACGCTGCAGTGTGAGCTGAACTGCAAAATGACAGTCATGCCATGGATTATTTATGCTTATGAGGCATCAGGGTGAAACTGGCTCCATCATCTTAAATCAAACCAGAGCTCCATCAGTAACCACGGTGGTTCTCAATCACAGGAACTCAGAGAATGACAGCATCAGTATCAGGCAACTACATTTGCAGGCTAATGAGCTGTTTCGTGAATTTTGGGTCATGAACAGAGGACAGATGTTATTCAAGGTTAGAAAGCTTGCCCACTTGGTGTGCTCGACCCCAGCCAGTCATAAAAGGAGGCTCAGGCCATACATAATGGATCAAATCTATCACGGCTTCTGAGGCAAGAGTGGTTAAACTTGTAGAAATAACGGCCAAGTGGTTACCACATTTCAATATTTTTTTTCTCGCTCGTTTGTAGGGTCTTTGATTCAGTTTACGCTTTGATCACGCTCTTCTTCATAAAAGTGATGCGTCAGGTCAAGCGTCTTCCAAAAGAATGCATGTGAATGCAATGTGAATTCCTACTGGGGCTCGACAATATGGTACAAATATTATATTTTTATCATTTTCATGATACACGATAATTACCGTGATACATCTGATTGCAGAGTAAATGCATCAATAGCAACAGATTCTCAAAAATTACTATCCAAATATTATCCCATACTTAGTGACTTTTAGTCAAAATACGCTGCTTCATGTACTTACGCAAGATTGATTGCATTCTTAATAAAGAAACATGCAAATTCTCAATGTTTTTAAGCACTGACAAGATCCTCGATGTACTATAAAAAGCATAATGGGTATCACGATATCAAAATTGATCACGATATGATAATATATTGTTTTATTGCACACCACTGTCTCCTACAAAAAATAATACAAGAGCTAAACACATTTCTTTGACAACAGAGGTGCTTTGGATGAAGTTATCACGATTTTCACGAGAAGCATTGTTAATTGACAGTTTCATCCCTTCCTCCATTTTCTATTTTCTATTTAATTATCCATACGACCATCTTCTATCTATTCATTCACCCATCTGGCTTAAAATCCATCTATCACTCCAGCTATTTTGCATGTACCTATTCATCAAGGCGTCAATTTATTTCTATTGTATATATCTATAATTTCATCTTTCCATCTATCCTCCATTTGTCCATTTGCCTATATTCATTCTGTCTATCTATTTATCAGGCTGTCTGTAAGTATTATCTACAATAATGTGCTACTCGCTAAAATTAGATATTTCATTTTAAATTTATATCGCCTAATTGTGTGAGCAGTATATTTGTTGTTAATTTGAATGATATAATGCTCACAAAAAAAATAGAAATGAAATATCCCCTCATTTTTGTGAGCACTGTAGTTGGTGTTTTAATTATATGCAAGCTTATTTAGTATTTCACAACAGTCCAAAACACGTGACTGTTACGACTGTGTCAAGTGGCCAGGTAGGATAGACTACCTTTACTCAGTGTGGGACCAGACTGCACCAGGTGATAAAATACAGACCCCATCGGCCTTGCAGGTTACGACGTATGATTTAGTCCTCGTTCGCATGGAGGTGGTTTGGTTTTGAAAAGATGGATGTTGCTCAAAAGATGGCAACCTGCAATCAATGTTAAATATCAGCTTCTGTTAAAGACAGCTTAAGAACTAACCTATTCCTGTATGAAGATTATGACAAACTTCGGCACTTAAACCAGGCAAGGTACCAGCACAAAAACACACTCAAACCTTAGTGGAATCATTCTGCGTAGAGTGCCTTATGAAAAAAAAAGCAACAGATGGTGAGAGAAAAATCCTGTCACAAATGATTCAATTATTACAAAAATGATGGTGCCAGTTCCGATGGTTGAGACAGATGGGTTTAAACAACTACTGAATAATTTATACCCAAGATATACACTGCCAGTGTATTACCTTATTACAGTTATAGAGAAAATGCCAGGAAAGTTAGAAAATAATTTTCTGTCACACATTTTCTAACGCACACCCTTATTGGACTCTCACCCACCCGTCCTTTCCTCTGTCTATCCATCTATCTATCCATCTAGCTATTCAGTTTATTCCTGTTCTGGTTATTTATAACCCTGCTCTAAGCTTTGAGCTCAGCCTAAATAAGTATTTTGGGCCTCACATGTAATGTTTGACATTGATTGATGAAGCATAATGAGTTTCTACACATATTTTCTTTGTGTTTCTTGTACAGTCATGGAGTAACACAAAAAATGTGACCTGAAGTTGATATGTGTGACTGGGTGATAAAGTGCTTCTACACAAAGTTGGCAAGTGGAACTGGTGATAAAGTGGTGGTACATGAAACATTTGATTGTGCATTGTAGAAGACACACACACACACACAGTGTCAATAGGTACACGCTATTTAATTTAGAGTGTTAAACTGTAACTTATCACTGCAGAGTTCTCTCTGTAATGGGAACACGCTGCCCTGTATCACAGTCCACAGATCTTGTCCCCATTACCCAAACTAGCCCTATAACTTTCATGAACAGGAAGCTCTGGCAAACCAGAATGGAACCTGGTTGCCAAGGACCAAACTCAGGGGAACAGGACAGCAGCTTTAGAGAATTAGAGAAAACCTGCAAGTACGGGATGGAACCTGTAGAAATGCAAACCATAGCTCACCTTGTGATAGCTGAATACCAACCAGAGTAGCTCAGTACCACAAAGCAGGACCTGACCACCGACCGGTTCACGCCCGGCCTTTTGCGAACCTGTATTCAAGTGAATGTGATGTGTTTTAGTGTCCTAAATAAGTTTTGAACTTGGATCCTTTCCCCTCTGTTAGTCAGACAGCTCAATGAGGAACCTCAATACGAGAACTGGGACAGCACAAGCTCTCATACCATCGGGGTGCATGCAATTGAGGACTGCAGGTGTGCTATTTTCCACAGAGAAACAGTGTTTCTTGGTGTTATAGACACCAAAATGCCTGGATGTAATGCTTACCATTATTTATCTTCGTGAATCATTGCGTCCTTCTTGGCTTTCAGTGAAGTGTTAGCCCCAGGAACACTGGGCCCAAGGTAGAAATGCACCCAAGACCGAGTGCCAATACTTTACAGAATATGACTTGCAGTCAATCATTAGCCCAAATAAAAATAGCCTGGTTGCATACTAGCATATTGTTTGGGAGGTGGGAAGAAACCGGAATGCTGGGAGTAAAGCCAAGGAAACCATACCGAACTACATACTGACAGTTTCCGGGGGTGAGGACTGAACCAACAGGGTCGTGTGCAACCTAAACTGCCAATCACTACAGTCTTGCTCCAAGAGATGGTCACTATATTAGGTGCACCATCTCCTTTTCACACTCATTGTCTAGTCAAAAACATGTTTTTTTGTGAGCTGTGTACTTTGAAGTTCTACAATTACAGACTGTAGTCCATTTGTTTCTTTACATACTTTGTTAGCCTCATTTACTCTGCTCTCTAATAGCCTCCCACAGGAGCAGCACAGATCGGGAGCTATGTGGGTGGTGGACCATTCTCAGCACTGCAGTGAAACTGATGTGGTAGTGGTGTGCTACTGTGTGTTGTGCTGGTATAAGTAGATCAGACACAGCAGTGCTTCTGGAGATTTTAAACACTATTAGACACATTTACCATACCGCTTCACCTTGTAGATGTAAATCCAGAGGCAGTAGCTCAGTGTTGCTGCACAGTTTGTGTTAGTCAACCACTAATCCTTCATCAGTGCTCACAGAACGTTGCCTACAAGATACGGGTGGCTGGACATTTTTGGTAGGTGGATTTTTGGTCATTCGTTTCAGCAGTGCCATTAAGGCATTTAAAAACTCCAGCAGCACTGCTGTGTCGGATCCACTCATACCAGCACAACATCACCCTACTACCACATCAGTGCCATTATTTCCTAATCTTATTGTCTGCCATGTCTTGTGAAAATCATTATATTCATTGGTTCATCTTGCACTAGCTGGTGCTAGACTAAAAGCTTTCTATAATGGTGACATCACTATCCCAAAAACATCAATTCTGCCAGTCATTGATCAGTTTGGAGCAGGTGTGGTGTCTTGGGCATTATTAGGTATAGTCAGAGATCCCTGATGCAATACACCCTAAAACAAACCCAAGTTCAAAATCAGGTTTAGACCCCCAGGTTTTGTTTATTGTTCCCTGTAACTAAGCAAATTGTGGAGAAATTCATCTTTAGATGTGTTACTCCGTTGTAAAACATGACCCGTGCACACAATCTCCAGTGACTCGGATAATGCACAATGAATGCATAGCATTACTGAGAACATAACTGGTACAAATGAGATTGACCCATTTAATGACGTCGTCTCTCTCCCAAATCTCGCGCTCTCATCTATGCTCCCATTAAGCCTACAGTAATAACTTGCTTAATTATTTTTCACACACAGCTTAGTTCAGGAATGAACATTAAACCTGAGCGTGCACGAGCTCACCCCGGACTCCTAATAGCTTCGTCTGATAATTAATTTAAAACAAATGAGATGTTGCTTTGACTTATGCACTGTGGAAATACGGCTATTGGCATATTGGCTGCAGTTTTTAATAACTCGGGCAGGACCATAATTATCTGGGCGTCGAGGTGCATTACATGCTCTTATCAGTATTTAAAAAAAAAAACTGTGTGTGTGTGTGTGTTTGTTTGTGTGGTCGATGTTGATTCTGAAGTCCCGATTATTGCACTAATGGGTTAAAGGTTAGTGTTTAATCATGAGGGTAAATTTCTTAATTTCAATTACGAAAGCATGAGGAAGCTCACCTTCAGAAAGGTTAGCAGAAAGACATGAAGCTGAAGCAGCTGTGCGTGTTACATTTATTAAATCGCCATCCATCCAACTAATGACTAGAGTGGTAATAGTCTATGTTAAATGGATGGGATATGAGCTGGATGAAGTCCAAGTTAAAATACCCCACGCTTAATATGTGGACAAGATATACAAGATATATATATATATATATATATATATATATATAT
>JAUZST010082896.1:0-20358 GCA_034779995.1 Parotocinclus haroldoi | reverse complement strand
AGAGAGAGAGAGAGAGAGAGAGAGAGAGAGAGAGAGAGAGAGAGAGAGAGAGAGAGAAAGAGAGAGAAAGAGAGAGATGTATATGGAGGTGGATGAAGCTGCATAGAAACAATACTCCAGGAGGGGTTCGGATTTTAAGCTACAACAAATTTGAAAAACAATGTGGCCATTCTAACCTTTGTGTTAATGGTGACACATAGGGCATGTAATGTGTAGGTCAATATTGCTGGTCTCCAGAAGGAAGACTGCTTATTAACAATAACTGCAAGGTTCTATTGAAAACATAAGAGAAAAGAGAAACAAGAAATTAGGCAAAAGATTCACATTTGGTTATAAAGATTAAAGTTTTGAATCAGGTGTATATACCTATATATATACACACACACACACACACAAAAAGTTGGTCTTTCTACTGGTGCTTAGACTTTCCATTGGCATAATTGTACTGTTGCTAATAAATAATGAACATTTTATATATATATATATATATATATAATGTGTGTGTGTGTGTCTGTGAGACCAAATGTCCTTGCTTCCTTAATTGCTTATTTACAGAAACATCAGTGTAGTAGTAGGTATACCATTCATTACCTACAGTAATCATTATGTCAGTGTAAATTCCTCACAAGGACAGCGAGACAATCATGTGTGTGAGAATGATTATATTTCATTGTGGGGACCAAATGTCCCAACAAGGATAGAACAATCTGACATTTTTACCGTTGAGGGAACTTTTTCAGGTCCCCACAAGATTCACTGATTTTTTTTTTTACTTAAACAAATTAAAAAAACTGAAGAGTGAAAAGATTTGCCCCAGGTTACTGAGGTTAGGTATATGCTTAGAAATAGGTGTAGCATTAATTAATTACAGTAATCATTATTTAAACAGGTGGTCTTAACAAAGCTAGTAAGGCATGGTGTGTGTGTGTGTGTGCGTGCGTGCGTGCGTGCGTGCGTGCGTGCGTGCGTGCTTGCGTGTGTGCGTGTGTGTGTGTGGGAGTAGGGCTGATTGATCGAGACTGCAGCTGATGGGGCCTAAGGTCACAGGGTTGTCTCTTCGTGTGTCTCAGGCAGGGTTCTGGTGCTGGCTGTCTGCCCCGTCCCTTCATGGTCAAGGCCACTCATTAGACTCAGAGGAGCAGGAGGAAACTGGCTAGACAGGGCCTCACAAAGGGACAGATATTGATCAGGAATCAAACACACTTACACACACACATGCACACACAAACACATGCTGACCCAAAGACAGAAATCTGAATCAAGGGTGTAAATTGGGTGGATGAGGGCTGAATCAGGACAGAAGGGGCTGTTGGATGAAATAAGGCTGTATGTGATCAATACTCCCCAAGATTTTCTCCTTTCCGTTGTAACGCTGAAAGCAATTAAATGAGCCACCAGCTCAGGTGATGATACTGGGCCACATTTCCAAGTATTACGAAACAAACTGTAGACAGATGAAGGATGCCATTATTATTTTTTTTCTCAATCAATAACTTTGATTTTTTTATATATAAAACTGAGGACAAGGTTGTCCTTGGACTGACAGTAGGGTTGAGGGTAGGTCAGATAAAGATGGGAAGTAAGGCACACAGCGTTTGTTTGTTTATATGTTAACAAACATATCAGCTATAAATACTAAAACACATCAGTGCAGGCTGCCAAAATTCCATTCTGCTACATTCAGACATATATGACACTTTTCCCAGCATCAAAAAGCACAGGTTCATGTAAAAATCCATGTTTTGACCTTCAGCATCTGCTTAGACTAAAGCAGTTTTCTTTTGTCAGGCAGAAAGAGCCTTTATCTCAAACCCAGTTTTTCATGGGCATCCAAAACTCTGTTTGTGCAGGCTGAAGTGTTTGGACAATAGGTATTCATTAAACACCAATGTACAGTGTGCAGAGCTGTTTTGTCTTCAGGAGAAGATAACAAAAGAACATGGCATCCTACTTCTGAATATTTTAAGTGAATGGCAATGAACGAATGGGAGTATCTGAAGCTGTCACTACCTTGCTTTATGTTTTTTTAGGGTGAGCGTCTCTCTATTTATTTGTATTAACATAAGTGTTGTTTCAGATTGATATGAATGCCAAAACAGTGATGTCATCAAATGTGAGGTGCTTTTTGTGTCTTGTTTCATACCTCATCTTCACAGACAAATTGATTTGCAAAGGTTCAGGCCTGGCAGTTTGGGCCTCTTTGCATACAGAATGCTCTCTGACACAATAAAAAAGAAGGAAGGAAAAAGAAGGGAGGGAAAAAGAGTCCTCTGGCAGGGCGAGACACCCAACAGGACAGCGGGAACTGGCCGGTTCAAAGTCCACAGTGTGAACCCAGAAGAGCCCCTGCCCCCAAGGCCCCCACCCCCTCCTTTGCTGGCCCCTCGTCTGGTTTGAAAGGTCAGTGCGTGTCTGGGAACGGAGTCTCAGGATCCCCTTCTTTATTAAAGGTCACTAGTATTCAACAGCATTTAACACACACTGCTGGCCCAGCCAGCCAGAGTGAGGGGGGTCAATGGTAGCTGGAGATTTGCCGATGGGGTTTTGCCAGACTGGGTGCTCCTTTGGTGGATCTAAAATCCTCACTTTGTTGGTTTTATGATGTTCTGGAGTCTAATGTGTGAATCAGTGTTTTTTCCATGTTGATACAGACGTATCTCATTCAGCAGGAAAGTGTGGTATGAGGTCTATGTGGTGACTACTGAGATCTAGTCTACTGAGACCAAGTAGTGAGTTGGTATGGACGGTTAAGAGGTATGGGAGTTGACCATTATGGTGTAGTGGTAGACCATAGTGTGACATTGTAAATAGAATAATGGCAAGGTTTCCCACATCTAGTCCGTCTAGCCCAATAGATTTATGCACGGTGGTCAGCTGGAGCAATAGCGACCAGGCTGGGCCAAGCTCCCTCACAGTGAGGGGGAGACAGGGGCAGGGACCCTCTCATTCTCATGTTAAACACTTTTCACATTAGGCTCCCCTATTCTGCAAGTCCTCATTAGGTATGCTTGTTTCAGAGCTGCCTCTGTTTCATCAAGCGCCTATATTATTACAATAATCATCACTGCTACCTCAATCATGTTTGCAGTAATTTCATAAATCAAGAGTCCTTTAGTGGGCCCACGGAGCTGCTGATTCACTCAGGCCATTTGCTCCCAGTTAGCAGAAGGTGAGCCAACTGGGAAAGGATGATTGGCCCTGTCTTTTTATCTCTGAAGAAGAATGAAAAAAAAACTGTGTGGCAGGTGACAGCGGAAAATTATCAGCAGAAAATACAAGGTCGAATAGCCATAATTCCAAACCTCAACTGTGCTTTTCAGCATTGATGTCAAAAATGAGCAGAAAGCCACGTCTTGATTGGAATCCAAAGTAAGACAAGTAAAGAGTGTTAGAAAATCACACCCACTTTTGCTAGCAAGGATTTCTGTCAAATCTAGACTGCAAACTTGTCATAGAGCTGCACCTGGATTTAATGGATTTAATGGGGCCTTCTTTATAGTTGTCCTATAATCCATGGGGCATGATTTCAGAACATTTTATGAAGAACATGAATAAGCTGACCAGATAGTAAAATAGATGTTATTCTGCATTTAGTGACATTATAAATGAGTCGCATAGGATTTTTCACTTCATATTCTGCTTTGTCCTAAAACTGGCCACCTATATAAACCATTGTGAAAGTTTTTTTTTTTATCCAAGTAGACAGCATTGATGAGTTATAGTCCATTAGCTTCTAAGTCAAAGCTGAAGGACATTTAAGATATCATTTTGGGTCCCTACTCAGGGACCTGTCAAGGGATGAGAGACAGCACTGTGTTGGTGTGCATATTTGCAGTGGCAGATGGCTCTAAATTGAATTAAATTGCAGTGTTAATAAAAAAAGAACGTTCCCCTGCGTCCTTGGGAGACAAACAGTAAGTTTGAACAATGTGAAGAATTCCGCTTTAACATTCCACCTTAAGATGAAGACTGCGTAAAGATATTGTTGTGTGTGACCTCGTCTAGGTCTGCCTTTCTATCAGTTGGCCTCCATCTCAAGAACCCAAGCTAGTGGCATCAGGAGGGTTTTTTTCCCCCTTAAAAAAACGTCTTCCCTAGAATGTCTGTGCATGCATGATTGTGTATAAGGGTGCGCCTGGTGTGTGTCTGTAAGCGTGTCTGTGTCCATGCGATTGGGTGGTGGGGTGTGTCTGGGTCTCACCCTGGGTCATGATGAAGTGTCTGGTCTCTCAGGCTGCATCTGTATGTCAGTCTGGTTTTGGAAAGGGGGTTATTTCCATCTCTGTCTTGGCCCAAAGAGAGTGCACTGGGCCCAGCCAGGTCAACACATCCTCCCCCACTGGCTCACACCACACAGTCTAACCACAAATTATAACACCTTACCCATCATGCACCACCATAACTGTGTCCACAGTGCTGATAGGCAGTCATGTAGAGTGGGCCAATTGGTTGTGAGGGTTATGAAAGGCATATTTACACCTAATCCTCAAACACAAACTAACATCTCCCAGTACTCAACATACCCCCCCCCCCAATTCTCACTCCCAACCGACGCCCCAGCCCCCTTTCCAATTCTACTAAGGATTATTTTGTATAATGATGAATAATTTATGAAAATCTTCCCCCTGGCTCTCAACAGCGCCTCTCAATTGGCCTTGGCATTAAGCCATTCATTCCTCTGTCTGGGATGGGAGTCACTCATAAGCAACCGCATAATAAAATCTCATTTTGCCTCCTAAAAGCAAATGATGCCATGACTTCAAATCTTATGAATAATTTCTATATCTAAATATGAAAATGCTCCCTATTTTGTGAGCTCAAAACCAGAAATGTGTAAGTGGAACAATCACTTTTCTGAAAGTGACTTCAGTATACTTCTGACTTAATATTCCTGTATGGAAAAGCTAATCCTCCCGTTTGTAACATCAATTTAAAACTGCTTGTTATTCTATTTTAATTAATAAGAATACAAGTGCAAGTGCAAAACATTGGTGCCATGTTAACACAAAAGTCTTAACTAGCAACAAGAGAGTCTCTGTCTGAAAAAGAACTGCGGTATACTTATCTACAGTAGGTCTAGAACACCAGAGACAAGACTAAGACCAGAGCAAGACATGAGTGAGAGACTTGAGACAGCAGTGTGATGTATGTGTCACAGGGAAGGAACTGAAGAAGAAAGAAGCAAAGCCCTTTCTGACTGCAGGGAACTTTGATGGTGGAAATCAATAGATACTCAGAACACAGTGGTATAACCTTGTCAGGGCCAACCAAAGAAATACCAGCTAAAAAAAGTATAAAGTGAAAAGAAGGAGTAAGAGCAATAGGCAGACACAAGGAGAGAGAAGCAGTGGTGGAAGAGTAGTCATGTGGCCACCCACAACAGCTTCAGTATATGAGTGGTCAGTGATCATGACCTTACAGGCCTTTTAAAAGCCCTCAACTGAATGGACTCATATGAGAATAATCAGCACAGAGCAGCCTGCTGATCCCATAACATAGCAGTTGTTTCCACAAACAGACATGTGTATGGTGCCAGCAGTATCCAGGCAGTACATGACACACACGTGAACGTGGACAGGTAATAAAATCAACAAAAATGGCAAATCCCACATTGTAGGTCATTCTATATAGTACATCCTAACACTGAATCAAAAATTCACTCAGTTCTTCCTTCCTAATCAATTTGGTGAAGAACTGGCCTTACATCCACTGCATAAAGTAAGTTTGTCAATAAAAAAGTAAATTTTCCAAGCCACATAGAGCCATCTGGCATTCATCATTCCCAGCATTGTTAGAAAAATGAAGTGTTGTAGTATCTTGGTCTCAAGACTAGACTCGAGACCATAAATGAACTGTCTCGAACTTCTGACGGTCATGTCTCTGGAAAGCTTGCCCCTAAATTGTTGTGGAAACCAGCCAAGTCCAATGCATCTGCCTGAGGTAACTTTAATTATAAACTAAGCTTTGTTCTCTACTGTTACTGAATATGAACAATCCACTAAAACAGAATAAAACAGTCCTTTCTCTACATGCCAAAAAAGCTGTACTCAGACTGAATAACAGAGAAACAAGTTACTGCTCTTCTCATTTAGTATCCAAACAATGAACACATTTTATTTTGAATTATATGACATTAAGACTTTGTATGTCGACAAAATTGGAACAGTTATAATGTAATCGCATTAAATAATAAAACTTATCACATATTTGTTGTTGCCTGTATTCAGTTGACTTTATGTGGTAGCTTCTGATTAAGTTTGCATGAAGAAGGGAAAAATAATAATCACTATCATCACGACTATAAAATAATAATATTTAATAATATTTTAGACTATTATAAATATAAGACAAAATAATATATATAATATTATATGGAAATACATAATAAATACTATTATTTATTAATAATTGACATTATATTATATTATTTAAACAATGTAAACTAATTAAATTATACTTTTTATTCTTGAATGATTAAAAAATCTTAATCTGGTCCTGGTCTCGACTAAGCCACTATCGGACTTGGTCTTGACTTGGACTCAGTTTTTCCTGGTCTTGTTCTTGACTTCATATTGATAAGTCTCTGTCTTGACTTCATCATAATTTGTTTAAATGTGTGTTTTGGAGGTTGGTGAAGATGGCTAGGCAGATAAAGTATACTTTCAGGAAAAAATTACTCTGCCTGTGAAAAATTACTTAGCCTGTGAGCTCAACATAAATGAACAGCAGCTAAGCCTAAGCCTTAATTTTAAGTGTTATGTATAAACTTTATGTTAACCACTGAGTGAGTGTGCTGGGTTCTATTTACTGAGACACCATGGACCATTTCAAAAGTAAATTGAGTCTATAACAATACTTCCAGATATTAAATTCAACAAGCAAATTAATTAATGCATTCCCATACCTGCATAATTACATTTCCAGCATTTAGCAGACACAACCAGATTGACTTACAACTCATACTGTCTTACAGTCCAAGCAATTGTGGGTTAAGGGTCTTGCTAAAGGACCCAACTGTGGCAACTTGGCAGAAGTGGGATTGGAACCCTGGACCGTCTGGTCCAGAGCCTAGTACCTTAACCGCTAGGATACCACAGTCCTTTAACTCAACCCAGGGTAGCAGAACAAGCAAAGTGATGCCACTAAATTAAAAACATTATTTTTAGTTTACTATTAGATCAGTTTCACTGAAATGATTAAACACATATAATGCTGTACAAAAAAGCAAGTTATTTAGGTATAGTCCATATTTACCTCTAACATACAGACATATGTGATAAAACCCTCATAGCAAAGAGTACAGCATTGGAATACATGACAGGCATCTAAGTCAAATCCATATTTTCCATATGATAATAAAGAACAAGCTGAACATGGCCTTCAGAAGGCATGTCAACATGCACCAGTTTGAAGACACTGTAGCATCTTACGGCATGACTCTCACCTACTTATACATGCACATACACACATGCTCACTCACACATACACTCACACTGGCACACATAATGGGACACTTCAGAAGTGCCGGCTGACCTAATGCATGTTGGAATAGGGGACCAAGTCGTAGTACATAAAGTAAACCCACAAAATGGCAGACAGAACAAGTAAACCCCACAGAGGCATTTTGTGACATTCGCCTTTCTGTTGTCTTTTCGGCTTGCAGATCAACAGTGATATGTAAATAGACAGCCTGACAGTGTGGAAATGAAAGGCTAAAATTCTCTTTTATTTTATGTTGCATAGAGGTTGGTGTGTGTGTGTGTGTGTGTGTGTGTGTGTGTGTGTGTGTGTGTGTGTGTGTGTGTGTGAGAGAGAGAGAGAGAGAAAGAGCGAGAGAGAGAGAGATTAAATAGGTAACTGTACCATTGTATAGACAGGTCTGTCAGTTGGGGTGGCACATTTTTTTAGCTCCAGTCAGAATAGGAAATATGACCACAATTATGGAGCCAGATGGACTGTCACTCTTTTTAAAGCTTTTACTTTAATTTGCCTTTTTGCTGTCTCTCGCTTAGACTCTTACACTGTTTTTTTCATATTGTGATAGGGCATTGCCTTTGCCTCCAGGAAATAGCAAGCTATTTGCAGCAGCTGTGATGCGCAATAATTCAACAAATTCACTTACTGAATGACAACGGCTTTGTTGACAAGCCAATTCAATTAACCAGTGAAACCAACAGGAGTAACGGGCATGCAGACAAGCAAGCCCTGAGTCTCTCTCTCTCTCGCTCTCTCTCTCTCTCTCTCTCTCCCTCTCCCTCTCTCACTCTCTCATATGCTCTCTCACTGCCTGCATTCTCGTGACTCTCTCTTTCTCTGTCCAAATGAGAAGATGGCTGTGTGCCTGTGCTTGGCAGTTACAGGAGATGGCCAAAGCTCTGGCAGAGCTGTAGTCAATGACTAAGCTCAATACATGTGTAAGAGAGAGGCGAGAGAGTGTGTAATGCTAATTAATGGTGATCTTTCACACTGGCTCGGCAGTAATGGTGACTGCGCCATTCCAGCGTGACTCTGACCCAAGTCCAGACAGCCAGGCCTGCCAGTTTGACCTAGCTAATGTCGGAAGAGCACTGTGGGCTGCTATTATAGCCTGATCAATCATCCTCTGAGGGTCCCATGCAAAATGCATTGCGCTTGTCTTAGCTAATGTATCGATATCGGACCTGAGGAGACAGCTTAGCCAGACCTACTCACTTGTTAGTTTAATTATTTCCCCAAATCTAATATCCTGTCCATAACATTCATACGGTGGAGCGTTAGTCATTTTGTCACGTTTTTACTTTAGTTCTTCTTTCTCATATTTTATTCATGCCCTGTCTTGTACTGGTCAGCAGACCTCCTTGATAAGCTGGGTGCTATCTATGATGTTCTTCCAAAGGGCCACTGTTCAAGTTCAAGTACAAGATAACTTGTTTTTGTCTAATTTGAAGCAATCAAAGGCCAGTTTACATTTACATTTACATTTAGTAACTATGAAAGTTTCTCTAAGTATGGTGGACCATATGATAGCTCTGAGCAAGCAGTATGCAAGTGAATTGGAAGTAGTACATTAAATTATCAGCAGTGCTATTCAATGATTTCAGGTGATAGATGGCATTTCATCAACATTGGTTTATACTGATGTGCTATGTGTTATATAATGGCTCATAACAATAATAATAATAATAATAATAATAATAATAATAATAATAATAATAATAATATATTATGTAATATATAATAGAATACAATATAGTATATATTATATATACTGAACAAATTTTTTAACACAACACGTGTACAAGTTAGGGCCATTTGTGTACATGATAAAGTCTTAGATTTTTGAGTGTAGCTCAAGAATAATGGGAGCAATAGCAAAATTTTTGTTCAGTATAATATAATATAACATCAGATGAGTCAAAAGACACAGGTCTTCCTTTCATTTCAGGAACAAAAGAGAAAATATCATATCTAAATGCCCCAGGAAGTAGTGAGGAGGCCTATTTTTTGGGCTTTATCCGGAACATTGCCACCATCCTGAAAGCCACCACATTGGACCAAGGGCAAGCACTGTTGCATCCCTCATAGCCAAATTCTGAGAAACCGGGACAGTGAACCACAGCCTTTGCGAAAAGTCCTCGACGCAGCACACAACATGTCCTGTGTGTTTTGAAATATAATATAATATAATATAATATAATATAATATAATATAATATAATATAATATAAAAGAGGATCAAACAGTTCATTCAGTGTTCAGACCTACATCCTCACAGTATTTCTCACCATGATGCTGACCAGGACAACTGACCCTCAAACCACAGGGACAAAGTTGTAGAGAATAGAGTGATTTTGCTCTCACAATAAATAATCACAAATCACAAAAATAATAAGTAAGAAAGAAGAATTAAGACAAAGGCAGGAGGTTTGGGGAGCCAGAATAATGACGTGCACACTCCTAATAATTCAGATTTTGTATCTAATTTAGTTTGTAAAAGTATAATTATATAAATAAATAATAATGAGTAAAAATGTCTTATAATTCCCAAGAAAATATTACTGTTGCTTAAGTATAGAATGACAACTTCAGTTGGTGGACTCAGGAACAGAATAGTGAAGGTGAAGTAGCAATAGCATAAATATCATAAATATCATAATCTCTGCTAATCTTGTAACTGCTACTAGCATGTCCCCCTAAGAGTTATTTATAATGTAGGTGGGAATAAATACAGAAAAAGGTTTAAAATGACAATGTTTGCATCTGATTCAATTAGTCTCTTGAAGAACACATTTATGGCAGCATAAAGATTTTGGTTCATCTACTTCCCAGGAAATGTAACCTTTTCCAATAACCTACACCAAAGTCTGTATTAGGCCCGGAGTTGAGGATGTGGCTGATTCTATGTGGTTCATTAGTATTTCTTGGCTTTATTGAGCTTAGTTGCTGATGGTAGAGTGTTTTCTCTCTACGGAGTGAGAGCAGAGACTAAAAAGAGCTGATGGTCATTTATAAAGCAGACATGTATATCCTGGACTGGCCTTGACAACTCTGTGTCCTCTAGCCCACTACCTTGGCCTTGCCATCTCTCTTTCTCTCTCTCTGTCTCTCTCTTACTTTATCCCGCCCTCCCTCTCTATGCACACTAGCCTCCCATTTTTCTTTTTCTCTTCATTTCCTTTCCCTCCACCAGACAATCAATTTCTGCCCCCGGCATAGCATAGCATACCTCTTTACACACTGTCTCTCTCTCTCTGTCTATCTGTCTCTCTGTCTGTCTCTCTCTCTCTCTCTCTCTCTCTCTCTCTCTCTCTTGGACAACTGTAGCTGACCTTTTCACCAAATGCATTATTAGAGAAACTGACATTCAAACCACAAGCCCAGAGGACAGAAAGAAGCAGTGGCGGTCCCCCAGCCCCCATGCACTGCCCAAGGCTCACCCATGACCCTCAACTCTGCACTGCATACCCACTTGCCAATCACCTTTCCATCTCCCAGAATGCATTGCAGCCCTACCAGGAAGATGTCCAACAGGAAAATGATTAAAGAGCCATAGACTTAGCGACTTTATCATGCTACACTAATATGTTGGTGAGTAAGCAACATTATATAATTGGTGTAAGAGATGGTTTTTTTTTTGTTTCTAAGTAGGTCAGACTTCAGAACACTTGACAATTTTCATAGCAGTAGGGCATGTCTAGCTTTCCATTGAATGAGGATTGGCTATAAATCAGTAAGTACTTATTTTCTGCATGAGGCTGTCATTGTGCGCTTTGAACACAATTTCTAGACAAAGTGAGGCAAGATATTCGTTACCTGACAAAAGTTTCTGTGCAAAAGTGGGAATGCAAAGTTCATTATACCTGGAAATACAGTGGGGAGAAAAGGTGTGAGACCACTAGTGGAAATGCTTGACTGGATCCTCGTGGCATAGGAGTCCTGCTGCAGCAGTATAATGCGCCAAAACATACATCAAAGCTTTGCAAATACTACTTGAAGACCAAAGAAGAAGGCCTGCCAAAGATTGCTGTCTCCATGTACTTTCTTTCACAAGTCATAAGACCATTGTGTCTGGGTAAAATTTGACTTGTTTTCAATTTTTTTTTTCCAACAACCTTTTAAAATACTGTGCAAAAGTCATAGTCAATTGTTAGATCTGTTGTTTTTGCAGTGGTATAATGACCATATATGTGGTGGGACTGTGGTGGCCTAGTGGGTAAGACACTGGACTATGGACCAGAAGGTCCAGGGTTATAGCTATGCTATTGTTAGCTTTGTAATGAATAACATGGAATTATATATGAGGAAAATGCGAAAGAAAAGCATTTTAACTACTAAGCTCTTGGACCAGGCTTTAGATCCCACAGTGTGTATGTGTATGGTAAACGATTTGTGGGTAAATAAAAGCTACAGTGTAGTGAGTATTGTATAACCCTGTAGTTGCTCCTCAAATCATAGGGCACTTCTCAAGTTTAATAACAATTTCTAAATGTTAATACCATCATCAGAATCATATAAATCATCTTGACCCCTAATTATTCACAGTGGCTTCGACCACACGTTTGAAATGAAGGGCAGATAGAAATAAACTCTACCAGGTTTTTTCTATTTAAAGGGTTCTCATCGAATGTTCATCAGCTCATAAGGCTTAAATTCTTTGGGGGGAGGGGGGTGTTAAATGTTAGGGATACCATGATGTACAAATAAAACAAGATGGGAACGATCGCTTATTTCATGCAAACATCACTGTTTATTGACTAAATGAATGAGATGCAGATACAGGCATGTTGAACAGCTTGCCGGCTTTACCGAATTAAACACATACTTTCTCCCTACTTATTCAGCAAGCCCAGGGTTATGAAAATGTTTCTATATTCCGGTAATTGTTTCCAGTGAGTAAGTGAAGTGACACAAAAAGGCTTGCTATGGTTTTAATCTAGAGGATAAAATTTTAACAGGAATGATGTGCTCCAACAACAAGAGATCCAGTGATGTTCACACAGGAGGCAAAGCAAATAAACCAAACTTGGCTGAGCTGCTTCTCGCACTAAAAGAGATTAAAACATTTGCAAGGCTTTTGTGTAATCACATGTGATTCATTGCTTGTGTATGTTTATGTTAGTGTGTATTTGAGAGAGGGTTGTAAGAGAGAAAAAGAGACAGATGATTGCATGTTATTTTTGTGCATGTGTGTACAAAAGTTTGTGTGCAAAAAAACAGATGAGCAGTATAACAGGCATGTGAGGAGGTAGGGTGTGGTCTAGGCCAGTCGAGCAGGTCATGCATGTGACCAGTGCCGGAGGCCACTGGGTGTGGAGCGAGCCATGAGTTCTGGGTAGAGTGTTAGTGAGATAAGAAGAGCAGGGGCTCTGAGCCAAGATCAGGTACAAAGACTACTAGAGGTAACACTGCACAAACAGCTTCAGGAGCTTTTTTCTGGCTCACAAATAAAACATGGTAATACTGAACCTTATCTGTTTAACTTGTGGCAGAACCAGAGTAAATTTATATATTCGAATCAAATAAAATTAATTAGCAGTCAAATTATTGTTGTAGATCATCGTTTACTTGGGATTGGGACAGAGGTAGCCTAGCAGTTAATGCACTGGTCTCTGGAAGAGAAGGTCCTAGATTCAAATCCTACCTCTGCCAAGCTGAGACTGTTTTGTCCTTGAGCAAGGCCCTTAATCCACAATTTCTTGGACTGCAAGTCTGTATCAGCTGTAAGTCGTTCTGGACAGTGGTGTCTGTTAAATGACATAAAAATGTCAATGTAATCATATATTAATCAGAATGTGAAAATGTGTGCTTTGAATTGGGTCAAACTGAAATGAAAAAAAAAGAAAGAACGAAAGAAAGAAAGGTACAGTACTGACTCATAGCTGAATTCACATCAGCCTAATGCCAGTCTGGCCTGGCAAACAAACTCAAAGAGAATAAAACAATAAAAAGAGAGATGGAGCATTCAGTCCTGAAGTAATTAGGGTGTCTAGAGACTCATACCCAGTTAACCAGCCTTTAAAAAGTGTGTAGGTTGTTATGTGCTACATTTCTAGAACCTTTCTGAGGAACTCAAAAATTTCATGTTACCCATCACAAATTGAACATTTCCAGAAACCCCAGAAGGAGCGAGGAATAGGTGTGGTTGCAAGCTCCTACAAACCTAAAGCTACACCTATAGCTATTTTTGTTTTACCCCTATATCTGTAGTCTATCCTGGAGTTCCTTGGGTGTAGGCAGATACACCTGTCAAAGGGTTGATATATGCCTTATCTACTAATTAAACTGCAAAACTACTGATTAAATGAGTAAAATCATGGTTAACTCATACTAAGCTGATATGAAATGATACTACTATAATGACCTACCAATTTGGTCATCTCTGCAGAAACATTTTAAGCAAACCAGATGAATGTACTTTTGGTTTTTTTAAAGAGGATCCAGTTGTGCACGAATAGTTAAGGTCATAATTATTTGATTGTACTGGAAGGTTCATTTATGCATAGCATAAATACACATTGACTGATCAGTAGTGAGTTACATTCTCACATATATGATATGTGGAAAACCTTCATTTGTACTGTATCATGAGCTATTATATTATAATATGTACAGGCTGAATAGTACAGCAGAACATTTTGGCAGAATAATGTAAAACTTAAAATAATTAGATCAATTATAGCATTTACCACTTATGTTGCCATTCCTTCTCACTACGCTCAGAAGATATTTTGCTACAGAGGATAAAGCGATTTAATGTTTCATGTGTTATTGCACCTGTGCTATGGAACTTTTTTCATAGCCATGTCTGTGCAATGTGTGTAGAAAGTATTTTTTCATTGTCTTATGCCTCCCATACACTAGACAACTTTTTTAAAGACCATTTTTTAATAAACCACACTCTGACACCCTCTCACACCTATTGACGAGTCACAGACTGTTAGTCAGTCTAGTCACAGGCTATGAAATTGTAAAGACTAGGATTACACAACTAGAACTAGATTATTTCCCATCATGCTCCTGGTGGAATGGTTTAAGAAAGACTAGGTTTCTCTTTATCCACTCCTGCTTTGAAGTGAGGAGCTTGTCCCCACTTCTACTTGGAAAAGGTTTCAGAAGATGGGAATAGTGTGTCCCCGCTGATGACATTGTTTACTTTAGTATAGCATACTCACCAGGGATTTCTAGGACTTCAGCGATTTCTGTCCAACTTTTTTTCCTTTTCCACTCTATCGTGGTATAAATGGCACATCACATCAAAGTGACACTCTCGCTCACTCCACCAGTGTCTCCTCCTTCTCTACTTCTTCTCTGGGAAGTAGAAGGTGGTTTCTGAAGCCATGCCGGGCTTTCCACCATGTCTCATGTATTTATGGATTCTTGTTTGGTGCCGAAAAGAGCTCTCTTATTGGTTGTTGGAAATGTTAACATCACTATATGCGTGAACCAAGTCTTATGACTTGCGACAATAATAAACATTGTTGATTTTATTAGAACGCCAGGACTGGAGAAAGACTGACTGAAGACCGCAATCCTGACCACCATACACTTATTGATCGAGATGACGCGACTGTGCCTCCACTCTAGCATGATTCTCAAGATTTTACTTCGACGCTGGCATGACATTTTGATCATCCATGCTATCCCAGCATGATTTCAATATTTTCTAAGTAACTTGTTATTCTTGTGGTGTTTTCTGAATGTGTGGTTTCTCTGTGTGTGTCCCCAGAAATTCTCTATGGATTTTTGCTGAGGTGACTGGATTTCAGTCCATGACAGTTTGACAGTTAGGACTCCTTGTTCTTTTCTCGTCTTCAAATGGCTGCAAAGCTTTGAGGTTTGTTTGCAGTAATTCTCATATATATATATATATATATATATATATATATACTGAGCAGTGTATATATCTCTACATACTTTCTTAGGCACATTTCATTTGTCCTCCAGTGGTAAGGACCCTCACAGGATCACCACAGGTCAGGTACTATTTGGTTAGTGGATCATTCAAAGAACTGCACTGACACTGAACTGCACTGTGTGTTAGTTTGTGTTTTGCTGCATTGGATCAAACTCAGTACTGCTGTTGGAGATTATAAGCATTGTATTTACTCACTCATCTACCATATTGCTTATAGGTATAAAGTCAGAGACAGTTGCTTATCTGCTGTTGCACTCTTTGTGTTAGTCATCCTCTAATCTTCCATCAGTTCTCACATTACACTGTCGACAGGATGCTGCTTGCTGTATATTTTTTGGCTGGTGGACCATTTTCAGTCCAGCAGTGACACGGAGGTGTCCAGCCGAGTCACTAACACACCACCACCATATCAGTGTCCCTGCAGTGCTAAAAATGATCTATAAACCATATAGTACCTGTTCTGTGCTGGTTCCCTGGTGGTCCTGACCATTAGAGGACATAGTAAATGCATGTGTGCATGCCTGTGAATGTGTGGTACTAATAATAAAGTAGAAATAAATAATGTTAAACAGAGAAAGTTGTATGAAATTTGCCCTCAGCTGGTATAATGGCATTTGTATTAAGAATGTAGGAAGATAAAATTAATGCAAACAGTGTAAAAAGTTTTTAATAAAACAATGTTTTCCATTGACTAATTAAGTGAAACATTAAGTGAAATATATCTACCACTAGTACTGTTAAAGTGTATTCTGTATAAAATCGTACGTCTGATATTAAAATACATAGTACTATATTTTAGTTTGGTGTGTGACATTTCACATAAATGTTTACTATTAAAACACACCTACAGCTCTGGGAAAAAAATAAGAGACGACAATGAGGGTTCTCATATTATATTATTTGTAAGTATTGTTTGTATTTGAGTGAAATTTAATATTTTGTTTTAATCCATAAATTCTCAGAAGACTTTCTAAGACTTTCTAATTCTAAGACTCCAGAAATAATTCAGAAATCATTTTTTCAATCACAGCTTTCATGTGTCTGTTACTCTCAATAAATATAATTTGGTTCAGGTGATCACCTAATCAGAGCCTCATTAAGTTATATAAGTATGGGTCAGTTTTGGAATTTATCTGATACTGCAATGAAATTTCTGCCATTCATATATGTTGATCTCAAGAAAAATTGGAGTTGCAACAGCACAAGTAAAAATAGTAACCGTGCTACAATAATTTCTTGGTTTTGAAAGAGCTGCTTCTGCACATGAAACTTACCAATTATTGCAACGTAATGTGTCATAGATTCTAAACACAGCACTGGAAAGAAGTGAAAACTACTATTTTGAAGAGTTGAGCAGTGGGCTTGGGGGATTTAATGTCAGGGTACCCCCTCTCCCCTTTGCTCCTCCAGGGTTCCGGAATGTTGACCACACAGACCCGAGCCATTTAACATGATAAGTAATGGACACCTGTGCCCACCCCCAGCATTCCTCACTAGGCTCCAAGCACCATGAGATATAATCAGCCACTCCAAACGCAGCTCACCAGAGCAGAGCAGCATGGGGGTCACAGGATGCAAACATGCATGCACCACCTTGTACAAAACACACACACACACCAACTCAATGCCAACGGTGACTATCCAAATATGGTTACTGAAATAACACAGTATATGTACAATTTGTAGAAAGACCAATTAACACATGTAATTGCCATGTGGGAAGGAACCAGGGTACCCAGAGAAAACCCACATGGACACAGGGAGAATGTATTATTTAATGCCAGTATTAAAACAGAATTTAATGCCGGTAATAAAACAGGGATCTTTACACCATACATGTACTTCAGCATAGGTCTGAGAGACTGTATAAACAGTATTGTGTTTGTGTGAATAGATGTGGTTGAGTAATTTAAGTTTTAATTTACTTTGTTTTAGTTTAGTGATAGATATCTCACACCTGTCAAACAGCAGTCTATAACTGACCACTGGCAGATGAGAACATCAACAGAACACTCTGAGAACAAACTTGACTAATATTCTCCCAATCCACAGAGAACTGTAAGTAATTAAATTGCTGACAAATTATATCTTGATCTGTGACATTAATTTGGTCATAAAAACCAAATGGCAACACACAAAAAACTTAAATTTTTTTAGTAGCCATTTGTGTAAGTGAACTCATTATCATGTTCAAGAAACCAGTTTGAGATGATTTGAGCTTTTTGACATGTCTTCTTATCCTGCTGAAAGGGTTTTGGTGAACCCATGCAAATTATTGAGTTGCCTGCATGATCTTCTGCTGATATATCCCATTTTCTTCAAGGTTCAGCGTGCTGTGCATTCAGAGATGCTCAGAGATGTAGCCATTCTCTTTTGACCTCTGGCATCAACAAGACATTTACAAGCCTAAATGTGTTGACTTTCTGCCATGTGATTGGTTGATTAAATATTTGTGTTAACAAGCTGTTAAACTGGTGCAGCTACTAAAATGACTGACGAGTCAAAAGTATTTATAAAAGTATTTATCCAATAAGGAAAATATTTGCACATACAAATTGCATGTACAACCTGAATTCAAAGCCAAAGCAAAAGAAAACTTTTCAATTGTAAATACATACATAATGTTTAAAAAAGTTTATAAGTTAAGCTTGTCATGTTGAAGCTCTATCTGTATTATGGTCTTAGCTGGAGTTTTTTCAGGATTCTGACACTTTCTGTGTTTCGTCTCTGCTTTTGACCTTGTGCTTATTTTCTGGTACATTCTCTGTCACCATTCTCTGAGATTAGCTGTATTTGTTGTTCTGAGTTCTGTTCTTTGAGTTACTTTGTTTTTTCTGTTATTGTACATGCAAATGACATTGAGTTTCAGAAAAGTACACTAAAAGGAAACATCTTTTTTGTTATGTATGGTTATGAAGCAAGAGATATGATGATGCAAGGTAGTTTTTTAAGTGCAATGACATGTTCCACGCTAGCAGACTTTGGAAGGGCCTCTCATCCATTCAGAAGCTGTGTTGTCCCAGACACATTGTAGTGCATAAAAGGGTGTGAGAGAAGGGAGATCAACTTGATCATGTAGCGTGCCGAGTTCAAAACATGCCCCTTGGATGAGCAAACATACCAGGTGGGGGCTGTCTGAGTGGGATGGGGGTGTGTTGACAGGTTGTAGGGGAGACTGGAAAGTGGGAGGGGCTCCATAATCCTTCCCCCAGACTCAGACATTCAAGTTCCTTCAGACACTTCCTTTCTAGTGGGCCGCACAAGCAAAGGTGTTCAGTCATGTGAAACTTAATCTGCAGGCCTTCCATGACTGACCTCTAACCTTCACTGCCTTTAGCGTTTTGGGGTGAGGGGATATGCTGAAATGGTGAAGAGAAACTGAAAAGGAAAAGGACAGTGAGAAAGTTGCAAAATGAAGATACAGTGCCCTGTTCAGGACATAAAAAATATTCATGGAACATTTGTAGTGTATATGGACATTGTCTGTCTATTTGTGTGTGCGCGTGTGTGTGTGTGTGTGTGTGTGTGTACACCAGAGAGCAAGTGCCAAAACAGTCTAAGGCAGGAGACAGAGTGCACAGAGGTCACCTTAACACAAAACAGTGTGTGCAGTAGACATAACACACAGCCTGCATTCCCTTGCTGGGATGTGGCCATGGTGTTCCTCCCCCATCCCCCCCTGCAGCCATTAGCAACCGGACTGGAAAGCCTCTGTGGCTCAACTTTAGTTGTCCTCTATGATTACCTGTTTTTTCTCATAGAGAAGGTGACCCAGCCGGATCAGTCTCTGCAGCAGCAATTAACCCAGGCCGCCCCATGTCCTTTCCTCAACTGAGCGGGAATGACATGTGTTAGCAGTGGCCACAGACAGACTTTCGAAGGAGTGTGTGTGTGTGTGTGTGTGTGTGTGTGTGTGTGTGTGTGTGTGTGTGTGTGTGTGTGTGTGTGTGTGTGTGTGTGTTTTTGTAAGAAACTAGCACATGAGAGTGTGCATAAGTTACTTTGAGTTTCTCCTCCATGTGGCAAACACAACATATCCCACTCTGGTGTGAAGAGGTAACAAATAGTGTTTCCCTCCATATATACACATGCACTCCAGTTTTAAGACTAATTCACATCGAGAATTACCTGCATTATGAAAGTTCATTATGTCCCTTTAAAGCACATGAATATCCACATGCTGATATTGACACTAGGATGATCCACCTTAAAGAATCCTAATTAAAATGTGCAACTTGTAAGGCAGTACATGTTGTTACCTGGCAAGTTGCAAGGTTTTTCTTTACTAAGGATATTGTGTAAAAATGATAGCACAAGGCATATGGCTGAACAGACTGGACAAGGCACAAGGTAGAAACCAACCATGGACAGGGTGTCAGTTCGTCATAGGGCACATGGATTGACACATACACTCATTGGGACAAAATAGATGCCAGCTGTCCTTACCGCATTCTTTGGAATGTTGGAGCAAACCAAAAAACAGGGAGAAAAACCATAGTCATAGAGAAAAAGGAAGATAAGAATAAAGAAAAGGGCATGATCTTCCTCAAGCTGCAGTACTCACCTTTACACACTAAACTAGGTTAGAATCATCCTTGCTAAAAACACAAAAAACATCCTTTTCATCAGCCTAGAGTTCACAGTGTTTGAACATTATATCAGTTGTCCACACCTTGCATTACGGCCTCTTTGCCTATCTATAGACTTTAGACTCTTCAGCTCTTCAAACAGTCAGGCCAATTACTACTCTTGACAAACCAAATGGTATGAAAAAAGAGGGATAAAGGAAGCATTGCATGGGTTTATCATAGCAGACGAAGTTAGAATGAACTTTAACCCCAGGCAACTGATCACTCAAGTGCAAAATGTCAAATGTTTATTAAGTGTCACGTCTGTGTGTGTGTGTGTGTGTGTGTGTGTGTGTGTGTGTGTGTGTGTGTGTGTGTGTGTGTGTGTGTGTGTGTG
>JAUZST010082885.1:1928-20359 GCA_034779995.1 Parotocinclus haroldoi | reverse complement strand
CAAACCCACACGTGGGGCCAAAAGTATTGGGACGCAAACCCACACGTGGGGCCAAAAGTATTGGGACGCAAACCCACGTGGGGCCAAAAGTATTGGGACACAAACCAACGTGGGGCCAAAAGTATTGGGACGCAAACCCACTTGTGGCGCCAAAAGTATTAGGACACAAACCCACTTGTGGCCAAAAGTATTGGGACGCAAACCAACGTGTGGCCAAAAGTATTGGGACGCAAACCCACGTGTGGCCAAAAGTATTGGGACACAAACCCACGTGTGGCCAAAAGTATTGGGACGCAAACCAACGTGTGGCCAAAAGTATTGGGACACAAACCAACGTGTGGCCAAACCTTCACATCTAGACGTCCTCAAAAGGTTCTCCCTAATTCAGCTAGGTTCCACTCCAGCGTCCACATCGTTGGACAATCCTGCTCCCTTAAATTCCAAAGCGGCTCAACAAGTGCCCTTTTGGCAGCCCTGGCCCTCTTTGGGGGTGAAATCTCCATCTCCATTCATGTGCACGTTAAGCGACAAAGCGTCAGGTTCTAGGAACCGGTCAATCTGTTTTTGACACCGCCCACACGAGGCCCTCTGACACGAACCATAAAGGCAGCATACCAGTCAGTCAATAATCCTACAGTACTGGAGATGCTGCTTGGACATGTTCCGGCAAGCCAGGAGAAGCCTTTTTTGGGGCAGGGCTGGAAAACATGCCGGATGGAGGGTTACAAAGACCACCCTCCCCACCCCGGGTCATTCGGCTCTTCCATATGTAGCGTAAGCTGCAACTCCCACAGGCATTCCATTGTGCTCTGGCAATTTTCAGCCACCTGATGCTTCCAGCACAGCTGTTTCCCCGTGTTGAAATACAAGCTGTGAACTGTCAAGGCCCTGGCTAGTCCCGTCCTACCCGCCCCCGCCCCCCCCCCCCCCAAACAAGTGTAACGAAACACGCATCCTGAGCTCCTGCTCGTAACACCGCCACATGGAAACGATGTCTGGAGATCAAACTTCACCTGAACGTTTGGCTCTGCTGAAGACTCGTTCTGTAGGCTAACCGGGCTCAGGTCTAAACTAAACGAAAGCAGGCATTCCAGAAGCGCGCTGGCCTTGTTGGTTAAACATTAAAGAGGCAGTTCGTCGGGCCGTGCTAAGCCCCTTAACTTCCCGTGCAAAGAAACGAAAAGAAAACAAAAAGACAAGCCCTTTCCCGCGAACAGCACAAGGGCTGAACGAGGAAAGGGAGAGAGAGTCCAAAGGAAACAGAAAGGACCTTTACCCGCGTTTGGCCCGCGTCCAAAAGGAAATGGTTTGGGAATCGTGTTAACAGAGGAACACCAGACAGGGAAGACAAGACACTCTTATTTGCTCTTAAGTTTAAAAACAGATGCGGCAAAGGTCAACTTGGGGCAAAAACACAATCAGCATCGAGACCCAATCACTACGGTAACGTAAAAGCATGGTGGAGGAGGCATCGTGATGTGGGACTGCACTGCTGCCTCAATGCCTGGACAGCCTGCAACCCGCTTTGGGGTCTAGAGCCCTGAATCCTGGGCAGGGGTGGAGGTGACCATGGAAACGACGGACACGCTGAACAAGAGCACCACCCGACCTTCAAGGCCAGTCCAGGTCTCGTGCGGGTGATTAATCGACGGCATGGCGTCGCCTTTTGGACTTTTCCATGGCTTTTCCCATTTTACGGGTCTTTGGTCCTTGGAAGCGAACGAGGATTCAAACCAGGAAAAACTTTCGGAAGGATTTCGTGAGGACAGGGCAGACTGAAAATACAGGAGGCGCAGAAGCCACAAGGCTTGGTTAAAAAAAAAAAAAACATAAATAAATAAAAACACAGACGGAGAACTAAAATGACGTCCGATTTATCTGGAAGATAACGTCTTTACGCGCAAGCTCGTCCGAATCAATCCCACCAGAAAAACGACTTCAGAAACTCCTTTCTCTCCGTCTTGGAACTTTTGAGGAAAAAAAAAAAAAAAAAAAAAAAAAGTTAGCTTCGCGCGTCTCAGACCACCGTTTGTTTTGCTTTGTTTTTTTTGGGTTTTTTTTCGTTTAAAAACCAAGCTTTTTGGCACCAATGGCTATCCGCGACAGGAGCAAGGTCACATCGGTGGCCAGGCACATGCACGGCGGGCCAATTTAAAGCGACTTCTTGTTCTTGGAACGTCACCTGGATTCTTTAATTCCCGTTTGGTTAACCACTGGTTTGGAGAATCTTTCTTGATCTTGGAACCAATATCCAAACTACATTACCTGAATCTGTGGAACAACCTTAAAAAGAAATGTGTAGAATTGGGCCACCGAGCTCATTTCCTCATCACACCCCATATAGAATTAGAGAGGAGTTCCGCTGCTCTGATGCTCGGCTTCACGCTTATTATTCATTAGTCTAGATTTTCACAGATATCGGTGGGTTTCGGATCATCGCAAGTGCAAAAGGCCGTTCAATGAGACCAGGCCAGACAGGGCACCGTCAAAAACGCCGCAAATATCCAGCAGTCACGGAGAGAACGCCGTGCGACTGCTAGTAAACAAAGGCTAATCGCGGGAGAGCATTTGCAGAGCCAGAAATAGCTCCCCATTTCCGCTAATGGGCGTCTAGTTGTGACCTGTGGAGCGCTCGGGTAGCTCGTTTCTCCAGATGACAGCTGACGTCCAGAGTTGGTGGGCATAGAGAAGACCGTAGCTTATTTATAACGCTCTGCGGGCTCCGTTCCGACACGGAGAACGGGGATAAATATTAACGGTTTGGGCGCAAGAACCATCGAGCTGAGATCACGGAGTATTTTAAGAAGCTTTCTTGGAGCTGGTTGCTTCACGCCTCTGGTATGGGCCGTCACAGGATAGGATACTGTAAACAAAAAACGTCCCACAGTAGACCCGGTAGCGCCAAAAAAGCTCGCATAACAGCGACGTGACAGGCCAAACTCCCGGCCCATCGCTCACACATGATTATACTTGTAGCAGTTCCAGAGAATCGGTCGAAGGCGGTCGCGTTGTCTCGAGGCAGCTTTACAAACATTACGATTACCTCCTCAGATCTTAGGCCACGCCCAAACTGAGCAAGCCTAGGGTGACGGCGGAAAGGAAAAACTCCCTAAACAACACAAGGAGGGAACTTCGGGAGGACCGAGACACTCGGAGAATTTCGAAAAGTGTATCGAACGATGAAAAACTACAACGTCGCATGGACATAAATATGTAGCCGCCCCGCCCCGACACTTGAAATGAAGCTCTGGGCTCCTCCCACTGCTTTTTGATCTCCACCTTTGCTAAATGCAGTCGGCTGGACTTTATTTGGAAAGAAACGCACCTCTCTGTAAAGGGTCTCACGTCTACCAAAACACGTCAGTGCAAAATCCAGGCCACGAGGAGGAGAGACTGCCTGTCGAGCTCAGGACAGAGTGGAACCAAAGATCTGGAGAAGACTACCAAGAGCATTTGTGCTGCACTGAAAGTTCCCAAGGGCGAAGCACCCTTTGTCACTTATAAACAGAAGTTGGAAGATCAGGAGGATTCCTAGACCTGGCGCCCCACCAAACTAAAACTGAGAGGGAAAAAGAAACAAACCAAAAAAAAAAAAAAAAAAAGAAGACGGCCACTTTGGCTGAGTTCCAAAGATCCTGTGGGCAGATGAGAAGAATCCTCCAACAACCAAAAGGTCAACCATGGCTGCGGCACCAAAACCAATCTGGGCTTCACGGCACAGCGGCCTCCTCAGTAAAAGCCCCATGAAGGGCCGCCTAGAGTCTGCCAATTATCAAGATCAAGCCCTTGCAGACTTTAGAAGACTTCCTGCGGAGTCGACGCGTCACCTGGTCCTCAACGGGGCGACGCGGCGCTTAAAATAAAGTCATTAAATCTCGTTCCTGAGCGATTACCCTGGATACCATAACGGCCTGGCGAGATAAGCTGCACAAACGCCCGCTGATTCGTTTCCAAGGGCGTGCCCAAGCCACCAGAATGGGATTGGCCCAGGAGGCCGGGAGAACCTGGGAGAACATTCGCTTTAAGATCTAAGCCTGTACTGACAAAATCTAAAGGTTAAAGGTGGAAAAGGGATTTTATTCCCTTTAAAGGTTCGAGTTGGCGTTCCAAGTGGAGCGGCCCAACAGCTGGGATCCGTCATCTTCCTCCCTGAGCAGGAACATCATCAGGAACGATCAGGCTTTCAGCAGCTTACCATCTTTAGTGCCTAAAGTCATACAGGAAAAGATCCTGCATCCAAACCACAATCACGCGCTCAACCTTCTACACATTCTTCCTCTCTTAGGCTGAAAGCGAGCCGAACGGAACGGGCGATGCACCGCTACTAGAGGTTGGGCCGATGACGATTCTATAGACATGTATAACGGATTCAGACTTTTTTTTTCCTTTTTCCATAATACTCGGTCTAGGAATTATAAACGACGGCACACAGGAACATTTTTAGGCGACTTTTCTTTTCGTGGGAACCTTTTACCTGCTTCAGAAAGGTTTAAAAAAAAAGCTGATGCCTTTGCTCCAAACATCCTCAGAGTTCCTTCATGCCCCACTACGTCCTGCAAATAATCTAAACGGGGCTCACGGTGAAGATCTGACCATGCCAAAGACGTGGTTTTATCCAAGAATGGATCACTTCTCCCCGATTAGTTCTGACCTGTGTAGGGAAACTACTTAGTTGCACTCAAAACACACCCGAAATCTAACGCTTTACCTTTGAAGACCAAGATCTGCGGAAGAGAGGATAAGAAGTTCAGATCGATGTTAATCAGAGACTAAGACAGTAAAAGCCCACAGCTCTGCCCGACCCTCGGTGATCTGGCCCTGCCGATCCCGTTCTTAACCAAGCCTGAGGAGAAATACCGTTGGGAGGTAAGAATGTCCAAATGTCCAAAGCCGTGTGGTCAAAGACAAAAACGGAACCGTCAGTCAAGGCCACCGGCGCACCCATCATAATAAAACGTGGTGTTTTTAGGATTTAAGGGCATTCACAGACTTTATACAATAAATACGTAGAAATGTTTGGTGTGGGACTGCGGTGGCCTAGCGGTTAAGGCACTGGACTATGGACCAGAAGGTCCGGGGCTCAAATCCCACCTCTGCCACAGTTGGGTCCCTGAGCAAGGGCCTTAACCCACAATTGCTTGGATTGTAGGACTTTATGAACGGATTAATTGTAAGTCGCTCTGATATTGGCGTCTGAACCTGAATGTAAATATCACACATTTTCTGCTAGCAGCTCCTCTGAGAACCTGTCCATCTCTGGTTTTATTTACTGCGCTACGACCCAAAAAAAGCTAAGCCTCTAACATGGTACCCAAAACCGTCCCCCAGATCAGGCGACCGATCAACCCCAACGCTCTCATGCCTGAAAGAGATTTGACCAATCAGTAACCGGTGCTTGTCCAGATTTCACACATTACCCTTTTTTTAAAAAAAAAAACAAGCAGACTCGAGCAAGTCACATCATCGCGAAAGCCTTCAAAGTGCCTTTTTGTCATACCCGGTGCTTCACACTGCACTGTTCCATAACCCGAGGCCACGCCCGTGTGTGCAGGCTGTAAGGAAGAACTACGCCGGAGCCCGAGCACCTTCCCTCTTGGGATTACTCTTAGCCGCAAGTCCATAAACAGTTAAGAAGGACAGACCTCAGGAATGGATTTGCGGTAAACATGTGGCGAGAACAACCGACCGTTCGTTCGCACTCCAGACCTGGACGGGGGTGAAAGCTCGGGCCGGGGGGTGGGGGGGGGGGGGTTTGTTTGATCGCATTTAGGTCAAACTAAACTCATGCCGCGGCTTCAAAGGACGGCCGGCTGTGAAGCGACTGGAAAATCTCCTTAGGCGTGTCACATGATCTATAAGGTTAGCCTCCAGATTATCGGCCAACCGTTACGCGCTAATGCCGGCTCGCCAGTGCAGTGGCCCTCACGTGGTCCGGGGAACGACCCCTAGTATTTAGGTTGTACTCGACCTCGAGGAAAATCCGAAAGGAAAGGATAGGGCTCCTTACGACTAAACAAACAGCATCTTATTGATCCTGTAATAACCACGGTCTCGTGGGTGGGTGATTCGGCGAAGGGGCGAGAGGACGACGCTCAAAACTAATGGAGAAAACGCAGAGAAATGTTGTTTTCGGGGAGCTTTGAAACCGGGACTGGTGAGAGACTGAAATGAGAGATCAGAGGGAACAGGAAAACTTGCTCGTGTTGAACCGGGACTGGAGTTAACGGCAAGATGGCGTTTTTATTTAGAGCATCAATAAATGGTCATCAGTTCATCACAAAAACCGTGACCTCTTCATGATCCCTGCTCTCTCAATATCGGTATCACCCATTAAAAAAAAAAAAATTTAAATCCCATATTGGTCGACCACTAATCGAGACAGCGGGACGTCCAGCTAAACCGAGCGCTAATCAGGAAAATCTTCTCCGACAGCTGCTGTGCTTCTTGATCCTCATCAAGAAATTTCCCAGGCTTTGAGGGTAAGCCGATCCCCTCTTTTAACGCACCACCGCAACTTCAGCTCGTCTCCTCAGAGGAAACGCCATGAAGAAAACAGGGAAGTTCCCAAATCCGGCTCTCTGTGGTCGGCATGCGAAAGGGCGTCAGACGTCCACTTAGGAACGGAGTCTAGAGTTTTAAACCTCCGGCATCGAGCCGTGCCGCGTAGGGTACGCAGGAAACTCCGAATTAGCGCTCAGCTGCTTCTGGAAGACCGGATGTACCCGTAAGAAGCAACGTCACTTGGATCGGCCCGTTCTGAAAAACCCGAGGGATTGTTTTTAACGCCCGGATTCGTGGGGGGTGCGTGTCTGAAACACCACCCGTAGACTAACTTCGTCTTCTTTTGTGTCTTTTTGAGGCAACTGGTCGGAAAGGGCACCCATTTCCCAAGTCATTTCAGGGAATTCAATCCAATGTCCGAATTATTGAGTGCTTAAATTCGGAGGTTCCACTGATAAACGTTCAAGTCCTTGGTCCAGAGTCTGAATCATGCAGCTCTGGAACCTCTGGAGAACCGGGAGATGATGTCCCACCGGGTTCAAGGTGTTCGGTGCGAAATAAAGACCCTTCATCTTTGCTTTAATTTCATTTCGGAGATTTTTTTTTCGCAGAATTTCACACCCCGGCTGGGAGAACCTGATCGTAGGAGGTAAAAAGGGGGACGCTTGCTCTGCTGTCAATAGTGGCTGACCACAGATCAGACCAAACAGTCACGCTGGTGTTTAATGGTGATCTTAAAGACACGAGGGATTTCTCTAAATGGTGCGTGGTTAAGTGGCGACCTCATGCTCTGCGAGGGTTGGATAAGGGTCAGGGAGTGAATGAAAAAAGGGAAAAAGCTGCAGGTCCAGAGATAAACAGTCACTAAACACTTGTCCAAGGTCAACAGAGGGCTTTCACAGGGGACGTTCCTGCCCTATGTATCACTCTCGATGGCTGGAATCCAATGGGAACACGACTTTAATGGTCGAGCTGTGAACCCACGTCATTTCGGCCTGGAACCGAGACGATCAAGGGAAGAATTCCTGCAGGCCGAGCCACACCTGCTTACATTTACATCCAGTTCAATCCTGTTAAAAAGCCGCGGGCGTCCTTGGTCTCCCTTCCTTTTTCTACCGCACTCGTTTATCCGTGAACAACAACAACAACGCGGTTAAACAGCAAAACTCAACGACGTCCAACCGAGACGTAGATATTCACAGCTCATTATCACAAGTCCCCGCCCCTCACGTCCCCCTTTGCCTTTCTCCCCAGGCGGGTCGCCTGCTTGTGCCAAGCGATGACTCAAAGGTGCGATCTTCCACGCCGTAACATCTGCAGAAGGTGCCCGAGCCGCCCATTCATTAAAAGCAGATGTGAAGCCTTTCATTTCCTACAAAGGCAATTACAATTGCTTACAGGTACCGGCACAGCTGTGTCAGGGGCGGTTACTCTCACCTGAGGCTAGGACAGTAATCAGAACCTTATATCATACCCTGTGGAAATTAGGTCTCGTTCTGAGTCTAGTTTTTCCCCCCCAAGGTCCGCTCAATTTGGGCTTGGAGAAACGACTTTATTAAAAGACGCCCCGACAAAATGCCCCGTTCTGGGAAAGAGCTACAGGACAAAGTCTGACCCAAGAAACACACGGTGTTTAGCGGAGCAGGGACATTATTTTATTATCAACTTAGCGACACTTCACTAAACGTTTGCTGAGAATGGCCCATCTAATGCACCGGCTCACATTTTGCTGAGGCCAACCTACCCGTAGGAGATTCCACAGATTCCCAAACAAGAACGACCGGGGGAAATGTATTGACTGGGCCAATAGGACTATAAAAACTTTGCCGCTCTCTCACCATCTCCCTGGGCAAACAAAACCCATGCTCGTCCCTCTCTAAGCTTGCTAAATCTCTGCCCTGAAAGTTCTCATATTACTGAAGCACTCTGAAGCACCCTCCACTAAAAAAAAACAAAACAAAACAAAACAAAACAACAACAGGCTACGGTTCAGACGTGCCCGAGGGCAGGGTTGGCAGCCGTGCCAAGGAGAATGAGCGCCAGATTTCAGTCCCGGTGTGCTCCCGAAAGCCTTACCTGCCCGTGCCAGGACCACAACGGCAGCCGCGAAGAAGAGCGGTCACGCTAAGATGTCTCTCTCAAAGCCTGATCTGCCGCAGCGAGTCATAAATCAGTCCGCTTTAATTAGGCCCTTTAAAATGCATAATTGCTGTTGGCACTGTGTTTTAAAGGCTGTAAAACCAAGCAGGACGAGATTCAGAAGCTCAGGTCCGCTAAATCTGAGGCCGAGACTCTTTCCATTCGTCTTAAATCGCCCAGCGAGTTTACTAATCGGGTTATTAAACGACCCTAAAAGCGACGTACGGAGGAATCAGATTCCGAGGAAATCCGACATTCCTCTCAGTAACCTGATTTCTCAGAGCATCCACTGTACAGCACGATTGCAAATCGGTTTTCTCGGTCTGCGCATGCACGCAAACGTAGCAAGAGAGACCAACAGCACGGTTGCCAGGTCCGTTTGTCAACGGACACGTCGCTACTGTCGGCATTTATTTCCGTAGGCTCGTGCCATCTGGCAAGTTCGTCCTCGAAAAGGCTACCGAACACTTCAGTGGAGGCTCGAACAGCAACAAAACGAGCTTGTGCTTATGTGAGATTACAATTTGGGGGACATAGGTTGCAAACTGGAAATCCGATTGTTACCAGGGTCTTCTAAACCTGGAGGATTTCAACGGGCCGATGACTCAAGCGCACGTAAACTCGCTGGTCGGATTACTGCCAAAAGTCGGATTTTCCCCCGGTTAACGGCTCATTGGGTGCCTTCTCCAATGCCTTCAGGTCCAACCACATTTGAAGGCCAAAGAGAAGAGGATTGAAGCAGAAGAGCCGCAGCGATGCATTAAAGCGGAGCAGGACACCAGGTTCTCATGTCCGAATCCTGAGCAACAGGAGACCCAGCTCTCATAACAAGCCTCTGCTTAGCTTAGCCCGTGGAGCCAGCGCATGAACGTGGGTGTAGGCAAAAGTGCGGAAAGCCACAAACATTTCGGCTCGGTCAAAAGCCAGAGCAGCTCAGAGCACGGCCCTGCCTCCAGACATCCTTCACAACTTCATAGGGTCGAAAATATTTTAAACCATGACCAAGTTTCCCAGAGCAGAGTTTCTTTCTGTCGGGGACCGGACGTCATGGCTCTGGACGTGAGGAAAAAAAAAAATTCTTATTTGATACCCATCGTATAAGAGAAATATAACCGATGACTCGGGCCTCAGGGTCCGTCTCGGGGCGAGCGCCCCTCAGAAACCTTCCCTGGTTTGGTGGTTACAGTTAGAGCAGTGTTAGCGCTACAGGCAGCGATGGGCGGGGGGGGACGGGGTCTCAGTTTGGGACAGGGTAGAGGACAGAGCGTTTCCAGAGAACGCCAACGATAAGCTCATTTTGAAAGCATATCGCAAGTTCCGGCAGATGGGTATTGACGTTTGCTCCGACTCCGACGCTAGCTCTAACATCTGCTCAGATTCCACAGCTGGAGGCCCCTGGGTATTTAGCTCATAATCCATTTTACGAAACGCTTCCCCATGAGCCAAACGTCAGCTCGGGCGTCCGTCTAGTTCATTTCAGGTTCAAACGGCCAGGGCAGACGAGCAAAGATTCAAACCGGTCACCCTCAATCATTTGTCCACCGTCCCTTTTGTCACCTTACTAACACCGAGCACCGACCGGTCTTCTCAAACATCTCCCTTACCTTCTGATCGTCCACAGAGAAATAATCACCAGGCTTATCTCCAGCAGAACTTCATTCTCTTCCACCAACGAAAATAACAACAGACTTCGTTTTATTCCTAGCGCCGAAAACGCCGACGCGGCATCCCGGGCCGTTTCGGCAACCACGTGCTGACCGGTTCGTTAATCGAGCCGGCAAACGCGCGGTTAAACTGATAACAGGTCAGAGTGGACGTGCACTCAACAAAGGAAGTACAGTCAGATTTCCGCAGCTATCCGATTCTAGAAAACTCCTGGTCACCCTAATCTAGAAATCATCTTAAAAATCAGATGAACCGACGGATTTTGGATCAGTAATCAGATTTCTCAGCCCGTATACATCCTTAATCTCGTTCCAATCGGCATTCCTAGCCTGCGCATGCACGCACGCGTCAACGATAAGGCTTACAGCTGGCTCAGAAGCTGCTGGTTGCCAGGTCCAATTATTCTAAACGACTTATAGCTTGTAAACTACAAGTTGCTTACAAATGTTGGTAACCTGTTGGGGGGCTTGTTTCGTAATTTGACAAGTGCTCCCCGACTTAGGATAGGGCTGCGTTTAAACTAGGGCTGGCTCGATACCATTTTTTAAATACCCGATACCGATACCGATATCGATGCTGCAAACTTGAGCATGTGGCGATACCGATACCAGAGCGATATCTTAACACTGGCGTCGCGTACGCTGCACTCTTTTACTTTGATCCTCCTTGAGCTTAAAATAACTCCACCCGGGTGGCACGATGAGCACGCCGCCAGCTAACAGTTTTAACTCGGGGTTCCAGCTGCTGCTCGCGTCACACGGCGTCTCTGTTCACGGCGCAGGAAAGCGACAGGAAAGATATCGGTTTAAACTGCTTTTTCTCCATCCGACCCCCGATCCGGTGATTCTGCCACATATCGGGGCGATACCGATACAGAATACCGGATCGGTACAGCCCTAGTTTGAACCCTAGGGTTACGTATGTAAACTGAAGCGTTTAGACATTTTTAAAAACGTGAAAATGAAGTGAAAGTCAGAATGTTTAGTCCACTGGCGCCACTGCTTTGCTCTGCTGGCTTGAAGGCAAGCCACCTGCGGGATCTGGCAACCCTAAAAAGACCCAAAAGGTTACCAAACCATGTAAGCTTGGGTTTTTTTTTTTTCGTTAACCAGATTCCAGACTTTCTACAGTTACGGGATTAAGTTCCCGTAAAGTCACGTACGTCTGAACTGAACTTCTGATGAGAGGCACTGATGAAGCTTTATACTGACGGAACATGTTGCTAATCTTTGATTGGGGAGGCCTTTAGGGTAAGAAGGTCAGCTCTGTTGGCTCTTCTGGAGTGTAATTAGCGAGCTTCCATCAGGGCAATTAAGGAGACGGTGCATGCCTGGGCAAATCCATGAGCCAGACATGTTTCTTCACCACTCTGGACCCAAAACGGTTTGAGGAGGACGCTCCTGACGTGGTACCTGAGGAGCATTTAAGGGATGGAAGACGCAGGGCACTCGGCCATACGTACTGGGATTCCTCACATTCCTACCTTATCAGGTGTTAAAATCCGCCCCTTATGAGGGCCCCGAGCCCCCCCCCCCCCCCCCCAAATCCCCAAAGCTCATGCCAGTACTTATCCCTGTCGAAGATGAAGGATAAGTTTGATGAATTAGAGGATGAGCCTTCATCCTGACTGCAGGATTGCGTGGTTTGTGCTGCAGGCACGGGCGTCAAAACAAACACCAAAACGACTGGCCTCAAAGTGAGCAAGCTTTTAAAACGGCTCGTCGAGGCAACGCGTGGGGGTGGGGGGGTGTATGAACCCGAATCAAGACGTGGTGTTCATCTGGTCCCAGTACCAAAACGGGAAACCAGCACTGGGCGTCGCCATCGTTCAGTTCATCAGGGAAATATTCTTGTGTTAAAAGTACGTTTCCTGTAGCGGCAGCCCCCGGGGGTCGTACGCGCCTTTCAAACGATTTGCCTTTGATCCGAACGTGCCTTTTTTTTAAAAAAAATATTATTAATTATTTTTTTTTTTTGTAAAAGAGCGACAGCCTGAACAAGAAATACGAAAACAAGTCAGAGGCAGCTGCGTCAGGCCTGCCCTTCTCGCTCTTTCCCGGACGTCCCACAGGAAAGCCTGAGTAAACTGGTGGTGGGATTCCCCTTCTCGCAGATAATTTGGGACTTTGTGTCCCGAACAGGACGATGAATCAGTACGTTAAGTCTTGTTTTTCCACATCACGTGAGGATGCAGCTACAATATCTGCTCATGCATCACGGTTCGACGGCGAGCGTGGAGCAAAGGGGTCATCCGACCGACCCCTACCCATCAGGCCACAGAGGCATGCTGGGAATTCCCACTCGCTCCAGGTGCCCGACCGTGGCAGTCTGTGGTCTTAACGGCCTAATCTAGGACCTGGTCTGCACACGCACGAGCCCAACACCAGACTTCGCTACGTTCGAGGTTCTTTCCGTAGGCCTGGCTCGTTATTACGCCGCAGGATCTGGCAACCCCGCACTCAAGAGTCCGTTCCATCATTTCGTCACTAGGAGACGATGGGCCATCGTGATTTAAAAATCTATATCGTTTTAAAATCTGTTTTGTAACGTATTTTATTAGTAACTTATTATTATTATAGATGTAAAGTTTATTACTTGGCCTTTTTAAGATCATATGAGATGGTAAACGCTGCTTTGAGACGACGCTCCGTTCTAAAAAAAAAAGTGCTATAGAAATACATCTGAATTGAATTGAGTGCTGGATTTTATCTCAGTCGTCGTATTTCTCAGAGCCACAAGCGTAACCAAGACGGTTGCCAGGTCTGCCTATGTCAAACACTCGGTTTTGTTTGCGCTCTTCTCCCATTGGCCTGCGAGGGTTTTTTTTTTTGGCCTGTGCTATCTGGCAACCACAGAATCAAAAAGCAGCGAAACGACTGCTGTACATTTTTGTGAAGACACAAAAGTGATGATGAATAAAGCGACTAAAGCGAAGGGAAAAAAAAAAAAAAGTACAATTTTTAAAAATCAATAAACGCAATACGTAAAGTGAAAAGTAAAAGCTTCCTTCCTCGGCCACTTTTTTTCCCCCAATTCACCTGCAAATCAGCACATTATCTCACGTCTCCGAATGACAAAAGTGTGGCAGGGCAGAGTGCCACGATCTGGGTGGGGGCTGTTTTTGACATGCTAATGTACTTTTTGGGTTTTATCCCAAGCCTTTTGAGTAGGTCTCTGCAGGAAGCGACTCCCTCGATTACAGCGTGCTCGTACTTCTAAGAATAAAAAATCTAAAATATATTTTATGGTAGACATATTTTCCGTCCAGTCAAAAAGGTTTTAAGCTCCCTTTACGCGACGCGAAACATCCGGAGGCGAGGCCGTAATATTTCCCCGATTCGCAAGCGGCAGATCCTCCGTGCCTTTAACGATTTAATAACACAACGGCAGCAGTGGGACTGAACAGGCCGAGACCCGAACGAGCGGCGTCTTCCTTCTCGGGACGAGCAGAAACTCGCCTCGGACGAACGGATGTTTGAAGAGCGGTTTGTGTAGGGCTTTCCCGAGGCAAGGGGGCACGATCTGGGACGTGTAAACACCGATTTTAAATCCGCTGCCAATCAACAGACGCCGCACGCATGAAGGACAAGTCAAGAACTTGCTGGATCGTGAGCCGTGACGGGACGAGACGCCGGACTCGCGGCTTTGGACGGACGACGGAAAACTTTAACAGGCGGGAACGCACAAGCCTGGTTTAAAACGGGGCGTCCCGTAGGATTTAAATATTTATTTTAACACCTAAGGAAGAAAGAACGAAAGGAAACATTTAAACCGTGGGCCGGCTGAAATGTCAATGCAAACGTGACTCAAATATGGGCGGGGCGGGGCGGGGCGGGGTGGGGTGGGGGGGTGATGTGGCGGGGCGGGTTGGGGCCAATTCCCATTTTTACTGCAGCCTGCGTCCGCTTTCCTCTAACTAGTCCACCAGAAGGACGGGGAACGCCGAGAACCACTGCATGAGGTCTGTGCTGAGGGACTTCGCTCTGACCTTCAAGGGAGGAAGAAATTATGGGCCGCTACATATTAGAAACACAAATAAAATCCAAAACGGCAGCAGCGTCTCCCCATATCTAGGCATTTTCAGCTCACTACGTCGATATTTTGGAAGGAGAAACCTCCGCTCCCGTAGATGGCGCAGTACGGGGTTTCCACTCCCTGTCTGTCCGGCCGCTGAATTATCGACGTGATGTGCATTACATTAGATTACATTTCTGAGAAATGTCGAAATATATCGGATCGCGATGCATCGTATCGTATCGTCCTAGTCCTTTCCAAAAAAACCCCGACTGCAAAAAAAAAAAACCTGCAAATTCTGATCAAATCAAGTCTATATCGTAAAACGGGGGGTTTTAGATCTATCATATATATATATAATTACATATATATATAAACAAATAAATAAATATAGCAACACGATGCGTCACTGAAAGCTCGAAAATATAAAAACAGATACAAGTTACGGTGTCTTAATCCAACTATTCGGCAGACGGATCGTGCCAAAACACTGTACAGCGCCATCTACGGGGCGGAGATTGCAGCACAAGCCCCATTACATAACACAAGCGATTTGATCCGGAATCCGAAGTGGTATAATCACAGAAATAAATATCCTGATGCGACCCCCTGGTCAGGTTACCGGTCGAGCACAAGCCTTTCGAAAGACCCCAAGAAGTTTAAAGCATGGAAAATAAGCTGCCAGATCAAGGCTGCCCTCAAATCACCCCAAGCGGGATGAAAGGCGACGGTTCGAGTCTGTGTACATCATGTCAGTTTGATTTGAGGTCACGGTTTGCTCTGTGATCAAGCATGCGCCGGTCTATATTTAATAGAAACCTACAATTTGGCAGCGGGGCTTACGGCGGATGTTGACAGCGCCTGCATTTGTTGCTCTCAATCAGACCGCCGGCCCGAGCTCCTCTTACCGGCTGGCCCGGGCTTCCTCCCAGTACCGCCCGAGAGCTCAGGGTGACACAAGACCCCCGGGGGGTTGGGTGCGCTCGGCTCTACGGACGACGGTTTGAGGTTTAACCATCACCCACCCCCTCACCCCCGCAAACGTCGGGCTCGCTCGTGTCGGCACTTGCAGGAACTCCCGCGCCAGCTGAGATGCAGCTGTGTTTGGAGTCTGCCCCTGACTCTGGGAACGGCACGCAGATGAAAGCCTCAGACTCCCACAGCGATGCATCCCGGATTAGCCGCGGGCTGAAATGGAAGCCGGCTGTGTCGGGATTTGATGGCGCTCGACGGCACGGGACGCAGTAAGCTAGGCTTTATTAGTCCGCTCATAGCGACTGGGCTCGTTACTCTCGTCATGCTCAGTTTAAACCGTGGTTACACCAAACCGGGGGAACTGGCGACACGATTCCATCGCGGCACACTGCGCGAATATCAGCCACTGGGCCGGATCAGAACTTACAGACGTTTTTAACAATCCGTCTGTCTAGCAAATCATAACGAAATGGCAAAATTAACCCCAAACTCCAAACTAAGGGCCGCGCCCCATTAACGCCGCTTCGAAACAATGGCTATCGGAGAAATACCGCCACTTACGAGGCCGGCGTTCAACTGGGTGACAAAAACCGCTTCGATTAAAGCTCAACCGTTCGGGCGTCTCGTTTTCTGCACAGAAAATCCCGCCCAAACTTCGCGGCGCGGGGTTCGAACCCATGCTGTTTCCAGAAGAGTCGGAGCCAAAGCGGAGCTTCTTCTCATCAATCTCATATCTCTTATCTGATGAACGAGGATTTAAGCGCAGTGTTTATCAAAGCACAAGCCGTAGTGCACCGGACCAAAACCCGAGCTCTGCCAAGCTGCTGCTCTTAGGCTGTTGAGCAACACTCTTAACCTTCTACTGTTTGGCTTCGTTGTAAACAAGCGGGTTATAATCACCGCTCAGACCAAACAGGTTCGTTCACGTTCCATTTAGGATCGACCTCCGTAAATGTTTATAAACCGTGAGGAAAATATGGCCTAGAGATCCCGAAACCGCCGAGTCACTCCTACTAATCAGGATCCAGAAGAAAAACACAAGCAGCGCCGTTAAGAAACTCAAAACGCTCAGCCACTGATCTAATCAATGACGCCGATTTACGCTCCGTGGTTAAATCCAAAATCTTCTACCACTGTACAAACCGCAATATCATCATTTAGGTGGAAATTATTACTTTTTAACATGGTATAAACTAAATAATTTTTAAAAAAGAGCGTGGCTGGGCTAACATGCCTTCCATACAGCACTGTTCGAAAGTGTTAGGACACCACTAGGTCTGATATACTAATCGATTTAGCAACAGAATAACAATTTATAATATAACCAGTAAATAAAGTGGAGCAAGAGCAGCTTCGCTGAGCCTCCTACGGCCCGAATCATGGATCAGGAACGCTTTCTGGAAGGGTAACAGCCAAGAAACAACTTCTTTTTTCTCTCTCTCTAAAGTGGAACAGGGTGAAAAGGCCAAAATATGTTAAAGCTCACAAAGTCTGGAAAGAAGGTGGAAGGATTACGGAGAGACGAACCCAAGTGACTGGGTCCAGCCGTGGGTCCAGGACAACAGCTCTAAGGGTGGCCTGAGACTTTTGCACGGTTCAAATCATCCTGCTGTTCCTGCCGAGGAATCCTTTGCCCCCGAGACGTCCCTCGGATTCGTTCTTAACGGTGCAACGGGGACAGCCCGGCGTACCCGAGGTGAGCAGCACCGTTTCAGACGCTGCAATCGTTCTGATAGCTCTGACAAACCAGAATCGATCGGTTTGAGACGACGGAGCAACCAAGCACAAGTCAGAAACCTCCAGGACCTCCACCTGCTTCAGTGGTGGCACCGTGGAGGAGAACCTAGATTTTGGAAACTCTTCCACCGCATGGAAAGTTTGGTAGGGGACGAAAACCAAGGATGTCACGGCAAGCTCCCGAATTTCCTTCCATTTACCGCCACGGCTTCAGAAGCTACTCGCTACTCCCCAGGCGTTGACCTGGGCACGAAACCATAAACCATTTGAGCTTGGCACAGTTAAAAGCTCCCTGGATCCCCGTTCATGCCCCAAGCTCTACATGACAGGAAACACGAAACCGCCTTCAGGAAGCACCGCCACATGCTCGCTTACAAGATGGCAGGACCAATCTAGATCACGACAGAACGCAGGACGGCGAAAAGGCCAAAAACGGAAGGTCATCGAGGTGGGAAAGGGGCATGGAGGAATCGATATCAGCAGGATATGACCAGTGAGGTCAGCAACCCCTTATAACCATACACCCCCCTTCCTCCCGGGGGAGGAAGCTCGCAACCAAAAATAGGTACTGGACGTCCCACGCGTACAGGACGGACTCTGCCAAAAACACGCTTAAGAAAACGCAGGGTGGGCCAGTCCTACACGGGAAGCGGAAGAGGAACTGATTGACGCTTATTTCTCTTTCACCACACAAGCGCTTCCCAACACCGAAAAATTCCAAAAGGAGGAGTCGTGGAGCTTTCTAAACGAGAAGAAACTATAAACTCGCACAGTTATTTCTATAGGAGGCACATTGTATATCCAGTTCCCCAGTAAGAACGGGTTTTAAAAACAAAAGGCCGTGGCTGGAGATATGTAACCAAGATGGCACAATTTGAGGGTCACCAAGTCTCCGAATCTGCAATTAGATCCGCGCCACCGCCTGCCAAGAAGCTATTTGGAAACGCCTTTTCTTTCATCTAACCACAGGGCTTAAGGGCCCAGAGCCGGCTAGAGTTGGATGGAACTAACGGCTCGAAATGTCCGATTTGCAAAAGGAGCTCTTTGGGGAACTACCACTCCAATAAAAAGAGGGATGGACGATAACAAAGGAGGGCCTAATCCCCACTGTGAAGTACGGCGGATGATCCGTAACGTGGCCCGTTTCTTCCCTCCAAATACACCTCGTTAAAGGATGAGGTACCAGATGAAACAACGACCCAGAACGTCAATCCAAAAACGTACACGACAGATTACGGCATGACGAACCCAAGTGACTGGGTCCAGTCGTGGGTCCAGTACAACAGCTCTAAGGGTGGCCTGAGACTTTTGCACGGTTCAAAGCATCCTGCTGTTCCTGCCGAGGAATCCTTTGCCCCCGAGACGTCCCTCGGATTCGTTCTTAACGGTGCAACGGGGAC